>JBCEWC010007829.1:0-20843 GCA_038996855.1 Solanum aculeatissimum | reverse complement strand
TATTAATTATATTCAAAGGGTGATTTGGTAAAATTACCCCTATCATTTACTATTTCTTAATCCCTGTGCCAAGTCAAAAGGGGCCAAGTAAAATTGGACGGAGGGAATATTACAAAAGATGATGATTCTTGGTTCTAGACAACCATTGTAAATTTTCTTGCAATGCTATCTCATGGAATGCCGGATGAGATATATCATGCAACATTGATGCCTTTGTCACAGGCTTTACTTTTTGATAAGTTAAATTGATCAAATTATGAATTTCAAGCTCATATGTGACTTTAATGTTCACAACTTTCAGATAATAGTTATACACAGGCAGAGATAGAGTAAATTTTATATCATATGGCCTAAAAAAAGTTTTGACTATTATGGGTATTCATGGATGTTTGCAGATTCCAACTTGAAATACACCATTCCTCTGCATTGACATGTTTGACAATTAAATTTCTAGGTTGGGTTAGAGATAATACTGATGCTTTTTTTTGCAGGATATGGGGTGAGAAAGGACAAGCTGCACTAGAGAAAGCCAGTATCTGCTTACTTAACTGTGGTCCAACTGGTTCTGAAACTTTGAAAAACCTTGTTCTTGGTGGGGTTGGAAGCATCACTGTTGTTGATGGTTCTAAGGTTGAAGTGGGTGATCTTGGAAATAATTTTATGGGTATGTCATGCACGCTTTTGTGCATATGCATCTACAGTTTTAAAAAGGCTCGACTTCTCCATATTCTTATTTTTCTCCTGTATTTATGGTAGTTGATGAATCAAGTGTTGGAGAGTCAAAGGCAGAGTGTGTGTGTGCATTTCTTCAAGAGTTAAATGATGCTGTTAAAGCCAAGTTCATAGAAGAACAGCCGGAGAAACTAATTGAGACTAATCCATCATTCTTTTCTCAGTTTACCTTGGTCATAGCTACACAGGTGTGAAGACACAAATTATCTTGTACTCCTCATAAAGACAATTTGATCTTGGCATGATTCTGCATTCCCACTTTTCTGAACTTATTTTGTTATCATAAAACCCCTGCCTACCTGCATATGGTAAAACAAAGCTCTTGACATGTTGGCTTTTACGTTATGCCACATTTCTTGGTAATTCTACTACATGAAATTGTTAAACTCAAATATTGTCACCCATCAGGCAAATATCATTTGTATTAGTGTTCTTTAAGATCTGTCTTCTATTCCATAAGAAAGAAGTCGTACAGTATCCCTATCTTCTTGTCCTATTTTTTCATGCATACAAAAGAATGTTAGAGAAATTAGTCTCCAATATTACATTGTCCAACATATATATTTCCTCATAGAGTCTAATTAGTATACATGCGCCCAACTCTATCATTTTTTCCATGTTTATTTTGAGAGAACTTCAGTTACAGTCTCATGCTTGACTATTTATGTATTCTGCCGTACTTTTTTATGACTGGAGGAATTCCAGAAACTTTTATCTACTGTGAAGCATGTCAAATTTCAAGAGTATCTATGCCTCTTGACTTGCAGTTTACGAGCTACAATCAGTTCAGACCACTTCTTATCTACAGTGTAGTATGTAGATTTTTAAGTGTCTCTGTATTATATCGATCAATACTCAGAATTATGCTGTCTTTTATCTCCTTCGCAAAAGAGCTACGGCCGTGTTGATTTGTAAGAGCAAACAATTAGTTTTGGTATCTGCATAATTATGAGCAGCAGCTTATCCTCTCTATAATTGGGGAAGCAAGAGGAGATCCCCCACCCCACCCCCACCCCAACCCCCATGCCCCACCCAATACATAAATAAAATAAATAGTAAATACAAAAAGTTTCAAACAAAAGAACAATCTGTTTCCTTTGCGCTAGCTCAACTTATTATTTAAATGCAAAACATGGCTAATTGTCTATTAGCAGATAGTAGTGCAATGAAATTTCTGTCAATTTTGTCTTATGCCTCTGCTGTTCTATATCAGTTGGTTGAAGATTTCATGGTGAAATTGGATAGAATCTGTCGGGAGGCAAATATTATGTTAATATTTGCACGATCATACGGCCTCATGGGACTTGTCAGGATCAGTGTGAAGGTAATCTTAATGCTGCTGGTTTCTATTTCAGGACTGCTGTAATAGTGAAATCCCGTATTGATAGAGAACTGTGGGTCCATACCAGTGGCTACCATTGACATGGATCTTGTGAGGATCTATTTCATTGTAATACAAGGAACTACTGTTTTAGAAAAAGAAAAACATGAAGCCATAGGAATAGAGTGAAAGAATGAATGAGCAAAGAAGTTACAATGGGTTTGTTTGATAGTTCCCTTACCAAATGTAATATCATTTGTGTTAAATCATTTTTTTCTTCTCTTCTATCTACAGGAACATACAGTAATTGAATCAAAGCCTGACCATTTCCTAGATGATCTACGGCTTAATGAGCCATGGCCAGAACTTCGGAGGTCGTCTGTTTCTTTGTGCTTTCCTCTGTATTTTGATATGTTATAGTTCTACAATGGATGCTAATCTGTTCAATTTAACAATATCTCTTATTTATAACACAAACACCCTTGCAGCTTTTTTTTTGTTCCTTCTCTTTTTGATGGGTAACAAACACCCTTGGGTAGCAAAAACCCTTTTGACTTGATGATTTTGAGGAAGATGGAGCATATGCCAGGGAGTATGGGCTGTAACATCAGCCCTTACTTCCAAATTGCGGATGCTCCCACCATATTCTTTCTGTAGCATAAAATATGCTTCCTTTATGTCTCAACTGCTCTTTACATCTTTTTGGCTTGTGACCCTGTCTGAAGGACATGATTATGTCAGAAGGGTTGTGGTAGATTATGACGCATATTCCTGCCGATCCTGCAATGGAATCCTCTATTTAAGCTGACATTTAACTGCATCTAGAAGTGCCCTGAGAGTCTATCCAGATCAGTTACAGTTTGAAATAACATTCATGCTTGTGTATTTGGGTACATATAAATAAACTTGGGTTTTTGCTTTACCTTTACTTTTGCTCTATGCTTAAGACCCCTTAGGGCGTTGCTAACAAGATATTACGTGACAACTCCTGAGCAAGTGTTGGTTGATTGTCTTTTGGGATGATGTGGCTCCTCTTAGAAGGAGGTTTGAAGGTGGTCTCTGGTGTAGGGGAACATTTCTATAAGTGGGAGTTTGGTGCAGTAGCTTTCCCCAAATGGATAGGAAAATGGCTGTGGCTCTTAGGTGGAGCGCTCGTTTTGCAGAATGTCGTCCTATAGAATGATTGTATGTTGTTATCTTAGGAGAAATGAATGACTTTGTTCTTCATTTGGATTCTGTGAGCGGTTTAACTTTGTCTACCTTTTGGAGTGTCTGCTTTTTAAAATTTGAGATCAATCAATTTTTTCCCTTTTCAAAAGTTCCATTCTACTAGATTACCTTTCACTTTCTCTCAATATCTTCCTTATCGGGCTTCTTTTATTTGAATAAAAGGCTCCTGAAAAGTTGCAGAATTTAGTTATCTAGTCATGATTTAAGTACCATTAATAGCTTACTGATGTTCGGGTAACCTTTGAAGTTTCAAAGCAATGGGGGGTTGTGTAAACAACAACAACATACCCAGTGGAATCCCACAAGTGGGGTCTGGGGAGGGTAAAATGTACGTAGACCTTACCACTACCTCAAAGGTAGAGAGGTTGTTTCCTGGGAACCCTCGTCTCAAAAAACCCATAAGCAGAATAAACTAGATATGGCAAAAAGGAAAATGAAAAGAAAAAGAAAAAGAAGAAAGGAAGAACGACTAATAACACAAAGCACATGATAGTATGTAAATACGATAAGTTTAACATATACAAGACGGATAATGGCAACACAAGATATAAAGACACGACTAATACTACTACCCTACTATACCCCAACTTAACCCTACTAACTTATTAGCCTGCTACTCTAATTCTTGACCTCCACTTCTTCTTATCTAAGGTTATGTCCTTGGTGAGATCAAGTTTCTCCATGTCTTGTTTGATCACCTCCCTCCAATACTTCTCCTGTCTACCTCTACTCCTCCGTGTAACCCCTAAATCCAACCTCTCGCACCTCCTAACAGGAGCATCGGTACTTCTTCTCTGCATATGTCCAAACCATCGCAGTCTCGCTTCCCTCATCTTGTCAACCACAGGGGCCACCTCTAATTTCTCCCGAATGGTCTCATTCCTAATCTTATCACTCCTGGTATGTCCACACATCCATCTCAACATCCTCATCTCCGCGACCTGCACTTATGCCTTCTTTGTTTGCTAAGGAAGAGTTGTATAACTTGTTCTGTATTTTTCAGGAGGCTTGTCGTTTCCTAGTATGCGTATATGCTGCTGAGGCTTAAGGTTTTGGTAACGGTAGAAATTGTAAGATTTGTGAACCATCTCTGCTAGCAGTGTGATGCATATAAGTAACAGTAACGCAAAATTTGCAAACTTGGTAGGTTATTTATGGGTTTTAATATTTTTTTTAAAGCGTCTCCTGGTGCAAAGCCATTCCACATGCCTGTGATGCATTTAGATATATCTTTTTTGGTGGGGGATTTGGATTTCACTTATGTGAGCTTCTTTGTACTGTGATCCGTCCTGTCCAAGATAATGAAAGGGACTGATTTCATTCATACTTATGACCACAGGTTTGCAAAGACAGTTGATTTAAACACAACTGATGCTGTAGTACATAAACACACACCCTATATTATTATCCTTGTTAAGATGGCAGAGGAATGGGCTGATACTCATGGTGGAAAGCTTCCTTCTACCAGAGAAGAGAAAAAGCAATTCAAGGTTGAAAAATATATTTGTCAAATCCTTCTTAAGTTTTATCCTTAATCATTCCATTTTGGTCCATCTAAGGTGATTTGGTCAATTTATTAAATGTCATAGGATTTGATTAAATCCAAGATGATCACGATGGATGAAGAAAACTATAAAGAAGCCATGGAAGCATCATACAAGGTCTTTTCTTCACGAGGGATTGGTAAGTATATCTGTGAATTGTGTGCTGCATGAGAAACCCTCTCTAGTTTTTTCCATCTTGTTAATAATATTAGTGGTAACTTCTCATTATTGTCGAGTCTTTGGGATGACTTCTTAACGGTTCAAATCCTGTTTTTTTTTGCGGAGTGCCAATCTCTGAAGCAGTTTCGTTTGACTGTCATTGCACCTGCATTAAGAACAAAAAGTCTCATCAGTCCATCTATTAACATCCATAACTGGTTTATGTTTTCAAATATTGCTTTAGGCAACCTTCAACTTGATGTTATTGGCACAAATACAGCTTCCCTGAGATCTCATAGTTTCTTAGTAAAAGAAGATTAATTTGAATATTTTCTTCTGTGAATCTCTATAATCTGTAGGAAGCTACATTGAAATGCATGCAACATCAAGTTGAGGGTTGCCTAATAATCAGATTTTGACATTTTACTAGATGATGAATTTTTGTTCTTATATGTCAAAAACTCCCAATTTCTGGGGAAGCTGCTTCACATCTTTCATCTTTTGGTTCCCATCCTTTTTAAATAATTGGGGAATTTGTCTTTGGCTATTGAATGAATTTATTCACCTTATTGTGTGTGTAAATCTAGAGTTGCATGTGATATTTGGCAGCACTTTATTTGAAATCTGGTTTCTTTCTCGAAATTTGAATAGATTTTTTAATTTGTTTTGTTCCAAAATATTTGTTGTCCATTCTGGTTCTCTTTTTCTTTAGTTTACCAGAATGATTGCCAATAGTTCTCAGGACTGTTGAAGGTAGAGACATCTTCAATTTTTTGAGAAACATGCTTTTGGTGTATTGTCGATGTGGCATTTAACATAATCAGTTACGATGTTTATTTGAGAATAAACCTTCTGTCTTTCTACTTCAGGAGGCTCTTCTATGATCAGAAAATAAATAAATTGGAGAGGCTTTCTAAACATCAATATATATACAGGATGTGCTTAAATTTGGCTGCATGGAGATGGTTTATGAATTTATAATGGTTTTTATGTATTCATCATCTTTTTTCTCTTTATTGCTAACTAGAGGACTAATTAGAGTGACATGTAGTTGCAATTTTATATGCCTTGACAGACATTTTAGTCTTGGTCTTTTATATTTTTGAATTGATGGGTTAAATTGCTTCAATGCAAGAGGATAACTTTATGGTAAAAGTCTTTGAATTGATAAATATCCTAGAGAATAAGTGGTTCTAGAGTTGGGTTAAAGACTTTCTTTTCTAAAGTTATAAGGGTATCATAGTGTCTGTAGATCTTAGTTCATCAAACAAAAAGAATACTCATGGAGTAAAGAATTCTTTCTGGAAACTTGATATTATATTGGTTTCAGTTTAGTTAGTTGGAATCTTAATTTGGAACCGAACGATGGGATCGGAAATGTGTAGTTGACTTTTCTCTTTCGTATACTAGGCCCAAACTTACAGAAGATTATTGATGACAGCTGTACAGAAGTTGATTCCAATTCATCTGATTTTTGGGTGATGGTAGCAGCCCTGAAGGTAACTAGCATCTTCTTAGAAAAAACATACACACACAGGAAAGAAGTTGGAAAACTTTTTCTGGAATTATTGCATTCTTCTCTTGGTGAGGTTGCTTGTACATGTTTTGGTTTCTTCCTTTAAATCTTGCTTGTGTTTATTTTCCTTTCAAAAGACGAGGGGACAGGCAGGGGATGGAGGGAAGAGCCCTTGCCAAGTTCTTCATCTGAGTCATGTGGCAACAATCTATAAGGCCTAAGGTTCTGGCTTTATCCTCTATAGTGTGATGATCCTTCAGATCTCTATGTCTTTGTTGCTATTCTGCATTTCCACAAGAAAATTTGAGTTAATAGATGTATTAGACAAGTGTAATTTAATTTGGAAATTAATTTGAGATTCCGTGAAAAATATTCTTTCTTATGTGCATGTCATTCTTGTAATTGTTTTACATGCTAATGTTGTATATGCATTATTCTATTAGTATCCACGTAAAACTAGCATCATGTCTCTCTTCATCTTGGTTCGAACTTTCGTTCTTTTTACTTTTCAGCAAGTGCATTTTCCTTAGTAGCCCTTATCAAACAACCTGGGTAAATTTCCTAAATTGATATATTTTTTTGCACTCTAGGAGTTCATGGCTAGTGAAGGTGATGGGGAGACGCCGCTTGAGGGGTCGATACCAGATATGACATCATCAACTGAGTTAGTGGTTTAAGTTTCTTCTCAACGCATTAAATGTTTGTTCAGATTTATGGGCGTTAATTTAGTGATGCTTGGACTGCTGATTCTGTTGCAGATTGTACGTAAACCTGCAAAAGACCTACCAAGCAAAGGCCGAGGCTGATTTTCTTGTTATGGAGCAAAATGTCAAGAATTTACTCAAGAAAATCAGCAGGGATCCAGCCAGCATCTCCAAGGCGAATATAAAGAGCTTTTGTAGAAATGCAAGGAAACTTGCTGTAAGGGCATTTCATGTTTTCTGTTCCTTTAGTTTGAAAGTTCATCCATCTAGAATTACTTTTTTGTGCTACATGAATCTACTTCCTATTTGACAATTTGGAATACATCATATTTCTTGCTATATAAACCATATACTTTCTCGGTTTCAGTTTATATGTCTTGTTTGGACATGCAGTTTAATGATGTAAAAAGATGTTTGAATTTTATGGTCTTAAACTAAATGTGTGTATAAACAACAACAACAACAACAACAACAACATAACCAGTGGAATCCCACAAGTGGGGTCTGGGGAGGGTAAAATTTACGCAGACCTTACCACTACCTCATAGAGGTTGTTTCTGGGAAACCCTCATCTCAAAAACCCATAAGCAGAATAAACTAGATACGGAAAAAAAGGAAAAGGAAAGAAAAACAAGGAAGAACGACTAATAACGAAAGCAAATGATAGAATGTAAATACAATAGAATTAACAAATATAAGACGTATAGTGATACCACAGGATATAAAAAACATGACTAATCCTAATACCCTACTATATCCCAAGACCAGACATCAATCTATCCCTACTAGCCTATTAGCTTTCTACTGTAATACGCGATCTCCACTCTTTTCTATCTAAGGTCATGTCCTCGGTGAGATCAAGTGTCACCATATCTTGTCCGATCACCTCCCCCCAATACTTCTTCGGTCTACCTCTACTCCTCCGTGTAGCCCCTAAATCCAATCTCTCGCAACTCCTAACCGGAGTGTCGGTACTTCTTCTCTGCACATGTCCAAACCATCTCAGTCTCGTTTTCCTCATCTTGTCAGTCACAAAGGCCATCTCTAACTTCTCCTGAATGGTTTCATTCCTAATCTTATCACTCTTGGTATGTCCACACATCCCTCTCAACAACCTCATCTCCCCGACCTGCATCTTCTGAACATGCGAGTTTTTTATTGGCGAACACTCCACTTCATACAACAAAGATGGTCTAACCATCATTTTGTAAAACTTACCTTTAAGTTTAGGTGGTATCTTCTTAAACTAAATGTGTGTATAACATACCAAAACACCCTTTAAATTTTTTGGTGTTAAAGATGCCACGCCATTGCTACAAGGGAGATGCATTAAGGGTAAAATGGGAATATTGAAGTTAAAACTTACTAGACATTGAAAGGTGGAATTCTTTTTGAAACAGAAGATGCATAAATTGAAAGAGAGGGAGTATAGATCTGTTAGACTCTGATGAAAGGGACTCCTCTGTTTTTAAGCTTGCTGTTTTTGTGGTACGAGCTTGTGATCCTGTCTGTTTGTCTCTTTTCTCAAAGCTCTTCTTGTCTCCAACCCCCTTTCTGCAAGTGGTTAAAAATTGGATTCATTCTAAAAGGAGTCATCCAGAAAAGGCCCTAAAATGTTAAACAAGTTTCTTGCTTAGCACGTGCCGTGTAAGTACTACACTATGGCTGCAAGGGGGTGGGGGGATGGGGGGGGATCCTGTCAGGCAGAAGGATGCTATCTTGGGAGCACATATTTCCTGGTCTTGCTCCCCTATTTGATTCATGCAGTTGTTTGAAAATCCTCAATGGTCTAAAAAAATTCTATGCTTCAGAAAGTGTGTTCAGCTATGCTATGGGGGAAAGAATCTTAAAATCTCCTCCTTCTACATGCATGATTTTGGTGATTGAATTTGTTATGTTATAGTGGTAAGATACTCAGATAGTGATGCTTTATGTTAATAATCAGTGTCATGACTGTTGGAACCAAATTTTGTAGAGACTGCTGACATGATGGTGCATCTTTTCTTACGATAACAATTTCCACCATTAGTTGTCAGCAAACTCCATTTAACATCATTATTTCTGGCTGGATGTTTAGTTTCCTATCATTGAAATTTTATCTTTCCATTATGTTAGGTTTGCAGATATCGGCTCATTGAGGACGAGTTCAACTCTCCTGTTCAACCAGAGTTACAGAAGTATCTGACAGATGAGGATTATGGGTATGTAATTGGTTACCATAGGAATATGGATTGGCGTGGTCAAATGGCCTCGGGTAGGAAACATCATCTGTGATATAAATTGAAGTAGGAAGGGCTTTTTGGGATAATTTAAGCTCTTCGAACCGACATGATCCTTTCGTGATACTTTGATTGTTTTGTGATACCAAATAACAGGACTTTGCAGGAAGCCAACACTCTTAAAGTACTTCCTGAAAAGTAAGTTTATCCTAGCTAAAGCCCCTCGCCATTTCATGGTGGGTTTTCTTTTTGTAAATCCGTTTCCCAAGGCCTTCTAGGGAAGTCACATATGAACTTCCAAATTTTGAAAAATAGATTCGTTAGACATAATATAGGTTATTAAGACATTTTCTGTTGAAGTAGGAGTATTTCAAGTTCCTTTAATGAAGGATCTCTCTATTCAAGGTGTCTGCGTGCTGGACTTGATGAAGGCTCTATTTAGTCTAGATGCCTCTATGTTGTTTGCTAACCAGGGTGTGATTGAAAACTAATAACTTTTCAAGTAATGCTCACCTTTTGTTGAACAAGAGAAGTGGAGCATAAAGGTAAATAAAAAGTAATTAGGATTAACCTATTGATGCTAATCAAAGCGTTAGTGGCAGCATGGTTGGAATAATAAATAGCTTTGAGAATGAGAAGTTGGTGATAGCTACAGTTTATTGATCAAGCATTAGGATGGAGTTGCTTCTGGAAATTTACTTTGTTCTAATTTTTGTGGTTCCTTTGCACTGCTTATTTCTTTTGAAGATTGTTGTGTTTTCTAGCTCTTTCAGATAGTAATTATGCTGATGGTGCATCTGTGTGCCATTACTTAATATTTGCAATGGCATCTTGTACAGAAGAAAATGTAAATAGATGGTTAACTGGTATAAGAGAAAACAAAACAGTAGCACTTTAATATTTCTTATGATAGACCTGTAACTGCAGCCATTTAGTCATTCAGAAGGTTTGACGGGAGCCGGCCCGACTGCCATCTGTTTTTCAGCCAAAAGATATTTGACAGTGATCTTTTGTTGGTCTTTGGGTATCAAATGTTCAAAAAATTAGGGACGCAATATTGTCCAAGCTTGTGGTAAGGTCTGCGTACATTTTGCCCTCCCCAGACCCCACTGTGGGATTCCACTGGGTATGTTGTTGTAATATTGTCCAAGCTTGTTTGAATTGCTTTTCATGATGAAGGTGAGAATTGGATGTGGAAGCAAAGAAACACTGGCTAGAATTATAGTATTTAATGCTGAGTGGACATAACAATAAACAGTCACCCTTTGAAGCAACTTATCTGTTGGGATGGTGTAAGACTCGACTTTTGTGTTTAACAGTTGCTGTCTGATGTGTCTCTCAGTTCTCTTTCCATTAGTGGATCATCTTTTGGCATGTAAATGTAGAAGGGGGTGGGGGGTAATAAAGGAATGCGAAGATAAAAACTTGTTGCTGAGATTAATACAACACTTTTAACAATAAAAGAATGAAGCTTAAGGAGAGTTTTGACTTGTTCATTTAGTTTGACATTCTTAAAGACATCAGATATTCTGTACTCTGAATGGGTGCTCAAAAGTTTTTTTCTTTCTGACCTGTTAATATTTTTACATCCAAAGTCATATGTCGGTTGTTGATCTTTCAAACATTAGTTATTTTGCATAAATAGTCTTTCATTCGGAGCTTTTGTATTCTCTCTTTATATGGCAGTACTGCTGCGGGTCTTTATATTCTTCTTCGAGCGGCTGATCGGTTTGCTGCAAACTATAACAAATTTCCTGGACAATTTGATGGGTAAGGCCTGATGCTTTCTTGTCCATACAATCCATTTTTTAAGGAAAAGTTATTTTATGCCGACCTTAAGAATTTCTTGGTAGTGAGGTGGATGAGGATATATCCCGGTTGAAAACCACAGCTGTTGGCCTACTCAATGACCTTGGTTGCAATGGCTCCGCAGTATCAGAGGACCTTATTAATGAGATGTGTCGGTATGGTGCTTCGGAGCTTCACGTTGTAGCTGCTTTTGTTGGAGGAGTCGCATCACAAGAAGTGATCAAGGTTTGTGTCTCCTCCATTTTTGATCTTGGATCTTTTGCTTTTTATTTGAAACCCATACTTTACTGGATAAACGGATGTTTGATCGGAGCAGTAATCTAAGTTATACTACGCAGCTTATCACTAGACAATTCATTCCCATGTCCGGAACTTTCATCTTTAATGGCATAGATCACAAGTCTCAACTGTTGTTGCTGTAGTCTCCGAATTTACAGGCATGTTCTTTCTTTCACCTTTTACTATCCTGATGTTGTTACTGCTTATGTCTTCATAAATGTTATGTTTTTGCTTCTTTGAGCCGAGGGTCTATTAGAACAACCTCTCTACCCGCCAAGGTAGGAGTAAGGCCTGCATGACTTGTGAACTCTACCTTCCTCAGACCCCACTTGCAGGGCTATGTCGTTGTATTCTTTCGTTCACCTTTCCGCTGTATTCCTGGGTTCACTGGGCCTGATATTTTTCACTTTCACTCCCTTTGGCAGATTGCATTTTTTCTTATGGAAGAACTCAGTTTATGTGGGGTTTCAGTTTTCAATCTTCAGATGAGTTCTACAAGAGCATGTGAAAAGGAAAGTACAGCGCCGGGGCTCGTTGCGTGATGTACATATATTTTATCTAGATTATATACAAATGCTTTTAGAATAATATTTTTTGCTTACGTATCATATATACATGATTCCTGGTGACCATTTTGAACTTGAGATTGGACCACACTAATATTGTTGAATTATCTCCTTGCACTAAGCAGATGATTGGTCCACCATTAATTCTAAAGGTTAGTTTCTTTTCCCAAAGAACTGAAAAATCTAAAAGGGAAAAGGAAAAGTTTCAAAAAGTGAACACATTAAACTACACGTATGGTATTCTTTTATGCACGTCATAGTGACCAGGCCTGGACGACTGTTTATCAAAAATACAGGTCTCCACAAAATTATAAGACCATGTATGGGGCTGATGCTTGCCCAATGGCAGAAGATCAAGGAAGTTGGTGATTTGATGACAGGGAGTCGACAACTGTAACTATAGTGGTTCTAAGGTAGCGAAATTTCTTGTCGGGTAAGTTTCGACTAGCACGAAAGATGTAACGATCTAGGCATTCTCTCGGAGAGGAGTTTCAAAGTCTCATTAATAAAATTAATTTATCAAACTATATCTCTAATTAAGGTATTCTTTAGGAGTGTATATATCAAGTCAATAGGGGTCAAGTACTATGAAATGAAACGAGTATCAAACTTTATACTATAATCAAAATTTTATAATAAAGGAAGTCCCAAACAAGTCCTAAAAGAAAAAAAAAAGAACATAAGTAAGGTCCCTCAAATTAATATTCTCATTCCATGGTGGAGAACTGACAAGTTTCACAATAAGTATAACTAATCAACAGATGCATAATATGTATTTATATAGAAATTCAACACTTAATCATGATTAATCAATATACATTTTCACCTTCTTGTACACTCCTTTGCTCAATTCATTTTTTTGTTTGCTTCCAAACATCTCAAAATCAATTAATATAAATGGCCTATAATAATTCTTTAATTATTAAGAAATGTGCTATAAATAAGTCTAATGATAGAAACCTTATTACTTTATTAATTGTTGCTTTAGTTAATGGTTCCATCACATCAAAATAGGTAGTTGTGTGTTGTCTTATACTCCCTTCGTACTATTTTATGTGACATTTTTTAATTTTGTACGATGTTCAAGAAAAAAAAGAATTTTTTTTTGAAACTTGCAGCGTAAAACAATTCTTATATATTTGTATGATTGATAAAGGTAAAAGAAAATTTTTAAAGTTAAATTATTTCCAATTAGAGTAAGGTGACTTTCTTTTCTGAACGGACTAAAAAAGAAAGTGTGCAACAGTACTGCTTATCGTAGTCAATTTGGTGTACAATATTTACGTTCGAAGGAAGTTCAACAAATATTAGTGACTGTTTTCACAATTTGAATCAGAGCTACACATAAAAATAATAAACAGAGTCACTGTACTGAAGTATCAGATGAAATTTCCTTTCTAGCAGCAAACAAAAAAGCTTATAATCTCATTACACATGTCAAGATTCTATACTCCCTTAAACTTTTCTCTCTTTTTTGATTCCCAATCACTTAAATGCAAACTGTCAAGCATATATTCACCAGATGCGGAGTCAGAATTTTTATTTATAAGTTCTAGACCACAACATTTTTTTACTTACTATGTTCCGAATAAATTATTCACACATATTAAGTGAATTTAAAATATAAATATAAGGTTTGAATAACTCAATCTCAAAAGCTAACTTATAAGTAGAGGATCAACCAAATCCATATAACGAGACCAAACGACACATCCTTACCGATGTGGACGACTTAAAATTTAACACCCCCTTCGCGCCCAAAGCTAGAAACCTAATGCATGGATCAAGAACGATACCGGAGGAACAGAAGAATTGGGATGAGCCTACTCTGATACGTTGCAAAGATATATAATCTGAACTTAATTTAATCTCAAAAATTAGCTTACAGCGAAAGTATTGCCCAAGTTCGTATAAGAAGACAGAAGAACCCCGTACCCCATCCCCACCCCCACAAATGTGGGAGACACTTAACAATATTCACTATTAAAGAAGAAGGGCATTTATGTAAGCCACTGTAGCAAAAAATAAAACTGGTAAATTTTGCTCATGATTCATGAACCCCACTTTCATTATAGGAGAAAGGTCCTCAATCTTGAAAAGGACAGTTTGGTAAATTTGGTACATGTAGTTGTGCTGTTCATTGTCTTCATTTATGTTCCAAAGAACCCCATGTAATTATAAGCTAATAGCTTCTTCCTGTAAACTGAATCTTCCTCAAAGTTTGTTCCTAGGATTCACTTTTTGCTTGTAAAAATTATAGCTTTCTTGGTTTGTGTGCTTCTGGTACTTGTATTGGAGCTCTGACTAATCTTGATTCGCGGCTTACTTGGAGGATTCTTTTTTAAATATTTGGGAGCTTAAAACCGAAACGTCTGATTAAGGGTGTCTTTGATATGTATTTCAAGAACAGAGGGGCAACAGAAAGACCTTCAAGAAGTTTAGTTTCTCAAAAATGGTGTCTTTTTCTATGTCTTGGAAGTTTTTGTGCTGGAATGTTCTTCACAAACAGGTAAATTTTATTCACTTTTTCTTAAGAAAGATTGAATTTTTATAGTGATATTTTACTTTTCTTGATTGGGTATTGAACTTTTCTGTGTTTTGAAGAATCTTGTTGGATATTTGACACTTTAGCTACTGGTCAATTGAATTTTACTATTTGATTCAGACTGAACTACCTTTTGAACTTTTTGTTATTTTTGGCTTTCACCTAATTCCCATGTTCTTGCACTTGTTGCAGTTAACTACATATTTTAACTCATTTCTGGCTGCTGCAACTTGGAATGGCTGAAAGATCAATTCTTTTTTGGTGTGTTTTGAAACAATATTATAATTGTTTGGATATTTTTTGGCTGCTATAGCGAAATGCTATCAGAAAGAAGAAACATTATAGTAGAACATAACATGAAAATTTGATCGTTATAGTTAAATGTTGTTATAGAAGTTGAAAGTTATATATAGGTCTGATTGTAGATCTGCGATATCTTTATTACTTCTGTTTTTTCCTTTTAAATTTTCTTTGATATGTGTTACTTGAGTTGTTGGTCTTACGGAAACAGTCACAAGATAGGGGTAAGATTTGTATAGTTCTACCCTCTCCAGACCCCATATGTTAGATTTCACGAGGTATGCTGTTGTTGAGAAATGATAATTTGACAATAGCATAACCATTTATTGTTGCAGAATGTGGATAATTCCTGATATAAAAGGAGGAATTACAAGAACAACTACAGTTGAAGCTGAAAGATTGAAATTAGTTTCAGAAGGTTGCATTACAAAATTTGTAAGTATTCCTAATTCTAGGTAGTAGGAAATAAATGCTCCAACTTGAAGCTCATTTTCTAACATCTTAACTTTGATCTTTTTTGTTTAGTTGCAGAAGAAAGATATAAAATTTGTATCTAAAGACACTTTTGGGAAAGTTTCTAAGACAAATCAAGCTATTCAGTGAGTTTTTATCAGTCCTCCGTTTTGAATTGTTTGTCTTACTGACGTTGTCTGTCCATTTCAGAAAGAATGCCTCTTTTTTTTGGCAGATCTTTAGTTCTAACTTTTCATGTGCTATGTTTAAAACCGCATGATTAAAGGACATTTGGTACATTCCATGTGTCTTTATTTTAAAACTACTAGATTCAAAAATCTTGTTTGCTTTCTTACACTCCGTGCCTAGTCAAAACTAGACAAACAAATTGAAACGGAGGAAGTATTTATTTTGATAAGTTGTGACAGAAACTTTACATCAGATATGATAAAGATAGTGTGGATGTTGATGAATAACTACATATCTTATGCAGGACATTAGATAAAACAATTTCAAATTTGGAGATGGAGTTGGCTTCAGCTAAGGCAGCTCACGAGTCGATTCTCAGTGGGCCTCCGGTATCAGAGGAGATCGAAAAGGGTGAATCACGACGAAAAAGAAAGTATTTTATGGTGGTAGGAATAAACACCGCGTTTAGTAGTAGAAAAAGAAGGGATTCAGTTCGCGCTACATGGATGCCACAAGGTTTAATGACTGTGCCTGTGCCTTAACTCGTCTCGTGCTGGCATTTGCTTTGTCTAAGTGTTGACTATTGATTTTAACATGGTGAAACAGGTGAAAAAAGAAGGAAGATGGAAGAAGAGAAAGGAATAATCATTCGCTTCGTCATTGGCCATAGGTGAAGGATTTTGCTTCTGTTCAGTTAACTAGACCTTTTCTTCATAGCAGTAGTTTGGTTTTTGAGTTAATGGTCTAAATATCACCATCGTTCCTGATAGTTTAGGTAGGAAACTCGCAAAAACGTAATACTTGAGGTGTGTTTTTGACTATTATCTCTTGATTTTCTAATGGGAAGAATTTCTTGTTTTTATACACTCTAGTTAGAATATTATAATAACTTCAGTAAACTTCTGTTGCATTATAATAGCTTCTGAGTGAGCATTTCTGGAGTTTTACGAAATGAGGGTAATGATATTTTTGGAGGATCCGAGCAACATAGATTCTGAGTTGACACCTCTTTATTAGGATCTTAAGCTCTTTGATTGAAGTTCATTCCGTCCCTATACCATCGCGCAAACTGCTAGCCTCTTTTGTCTGCATAAACTCTTGTTTGCACTCTTGTATTCAATTGATAGACAATGTAAACGTTTAACGTGCTGACCAGAAAGTTATAAACTTGTTTTGCAGTGCCACATTAGGGGGCATATTAGACAAAGCTATTGAAGCTGAGGACAAAAAGCACGAAGATTTCTTGCGTCTGGTAATACTTTTGTCTCACATTTCCTTTAATCATTCACTTTACCCTTGTGAATCACAAGTTGTACAATGTATTCACACGTTAAAAAGACGATACATTACTCTGATGCCTTGTAAACAGGATCATATCGAAGGTTATCTTGCATTGTCCGCCAAGACGAAGACTTATTTTGCCACTGCTGTTGACATGTGGGATGCAGAATATTACGTTAAGGTTGATGATGATGTTCATGTCAATATAGGTAACCAAAAATTTTCGTCATTTCTCTGCCTCGACATACTTAGCACTTAGCCAAAACCATCACCAATCAATGTTATATAGAGATTTTAAGACTTGTTACAGCAAATTCAATCTTATATTGTTTATTTCTGTTGCAGCTACACTAGGGGAAACATTAGTGAGGCATCGTAAAACACCACGTATATACATCGGGTGCATGAAATCTGGTCCTGTCCTCTCTAGGAAGTAAGGACATTCATTTTTTCTGCAAAATTTAATCTTAAAGTTTCATTTTTGAAACATTTTATTGTTATCAATGGCAGGGGTGTAAGATATCATGAACCAGAATATTGGAAATTAGGAGACAAGTATTTTCGTCATGCTACTGGACAAATATATGCCATTTCGAAAGACTTAGCAACTTACATATCAGCAAACCAGTTAAGTATCTTTTCTTAATATTTCTACGAGTTAATGGTCAAAAACACACCTGAAATATGCTTTTTCGCAAGTTTCATACCTCAACTATCAGTCATTCCTTTTTCCTACTTGAACTAAACACACCTCAGCTATCAACTGTTCCCTTTTCCTACCTGAATCATCACCATCGTTTACGTTGGAAAAAGGAACAACTGATAGTTAAGGTGTGTGTTTTTGTAGCAAAAGGGAACAACTGATAATTAAGTTGTGAAACTCACGAAAAAGTGATAGTTCAGACATGTTTAGACTGTTTTTCTCTATTTCTAATAATAATACCCCTTTTTCGCCCCCCACTTATCTATAATCTTCTTGATATTTAAAGGCATGTACTTCATAAGTATACAAATGAAGATGTGTCACTAGGATCTTGGTTTATTGGACTCGATGTGCAGCATATCGATGATCGCAGATTGTGTTGTGGAACCCCTCCTGGTAAGGCACACTTTTTTTTACAACAGTATTATTAGTTATTTGTTGGATTTCTTTAAGACATTTCCCGCTAAGTGATTATATACTACAACAACATACCCAGTGAAATCCCACAAGTGGGGTCTGGGGAGGGTAGAATGTACGAAGACCTTACCACTATCTCAAAGATAGAGAGGTTGTTTCCTGGATGCTAAGTGATTATATGAATAACTATATTTTTGTAGTCATTGAAATTAGTTTCACGACTTTACTGTTATAGTTGGTAAAGTTCAGTACAGTGACTATGCGCGCCTGTGAGTTGAAGTTCAGTGACTATACACGCCTGTGAGTTGAAGTTCAGTGACTATATGCGCCTATGAGTTGCATTGATGTCTGATCACACTAGTTAACTCTAGCAAGACATTGTGGGAAATCTAGTTACATTTGATCTTTGTGTTACCAAATTTTGATACTACTATGAGTGAAAGTACTTGCTGATGCAGATTGTGAGTGGAAGGCGCAGGCAGGCAACGTTTGTGTTGCATCATTTGATTGGACCTGCAGTGGGATATGCAGGTCCGTGGACAGAATGAAGGAGGTCCATCGCCATTGTGGCGAGGGAGAGAATGCACTGTGGAAAGCTGCATTTTGAAGATCACATTCTTAACAAAGCAGAACAGGTCAATCAATATGTCAAGATGCCACATTGTTTTGCTCGAGAGTACATATTATATGTATGATCAGAGGCGAATTCAGAATCTAGAGTAAGTTGATTCAAAATAAGTGTAATTGTAGCATATGTATACATTTTATCCTATTTACCTGTATATACATAGTTCGAGCTGAAAAGTAATAGGTTCAGTTGAACCTGCAGAAGACGCTCTAAAGTCTTCCTCTACATATGTAATACACGAGAGAGACGCGGAGCGAGAGAGAGAGATTAATAATAGATGGCTAAGGTTTGGCTGTGGAGAAACCTACTCCAATTTTGTAACAAATAAACTCATAGTATTGTATATCACTTTAACTTGTTGTAACAGATAACCTGTCTTATTTTCTAGAATCCGAATCTCACTATTTATGTCCACGAATAACTTGTTGTAGCAGATAATTTGTCGTAAATCCTAAATAATTTTGATTTCTTGTAACTTTGAATTATTTTTTAACAATTTTGCTAGTATTAATGGACATATCAACTAATGTTTAAATCATGTCTATTCCTTTATAATATAGCAACATGTTACCTATGTGTCAAGCAAAAGAACTTTAGAGGTTTTTTTTTTCTTAATCGAATCATATCGATATCGAAAAAAAAAGAGATAATTGGGATGGTTCGAAAAATTCAATTTTAGCCATACAAAATAAAGTACTCAAAAAATTGATATAATATATTTTTTATAAATTAATCAAATAAAATTGAACCATTAACCCCTTTGATTAAGTAATAATACATAATATATTAGTTCAGATACGTCCAAGCTACCTCAAACACCATCGTTTTTTTTTAAACAACAACAATAGCATACCTACTGAAATTCCACAAATGAAGTCTGGGGAGTGTAAAATGTATGCAAGACCTTACCACTACCTTATAGAGATAAAGAGGTTGTTTTCGAAAGACGTTCATCTCAAAAATATCATCTCCAAAAATAAAAAATATTAGATATAAACACCATCGATTTTTTTGAAAGAAGAAAAAAGATTGGTCAACCTTCAACCAATTAATAAGGAATAGTACAAGTATAACAAGAACCAACATAAAATCATTTATCACTCAATATAAAAATCATTATTAATTCTAGAATAGCCAACACAACATTTTCAGACAGACATAAAGAACATACAATTAAATTAAAAAATAAAATAATTCAAGCAAAAAGAATAATTAATATTTTACCATTTTTCACTTTACAATAACAATAACATACTCAGTGAAATCCCACGAGTACGATCTAGAGAGGATAAAATGTACGCATATTTTACCACTATCTCATTGAGATAGAAAGGCTGTTTCACTTTAAAGGCAACAAATTTGTACTTCTTCACTACTTGATGTTGATGGACTTAAAAGATTTATCTACACGGGATATTGGCGCGGCTCAATCAAAAAGTAGACTCAAAATTTTATCTAAGTACTGCTTTCTCATTGAACCGCACCAATATCTCGTATATTCATCTGAAAATTTGAATATCCACCCTTAATTTTGACTTTGACTTTATTATTTTTTTTCCTTTTTCCATCATATGTATACTAAATCAAAATAAACTAGATGAAAAAAGGAAAAAATAATGTAAGAAAATTATGGAATTGTTGATGAGTGATAGAGATTGAAGAATAGAAAACTAGGTATTTTTTGAGGTAAAGAATAATCTTAAAAATAGGGGAAAATAACATGTAGAAGATGACAATATTGTTTGGTGCATTAAAGAAGTTGCAATAAATTGGCAACTACTCAACAAGAAAAGGAGTTGGAAATATTAAAGAAGGGTGATGGAAATGTGTAAGAAAAGCGTTACGGTCTCAAATTATCTGTCGTGATTTCTTTTATATATATATATTTTTAAATTTTATTAATATTTTAAGATATTATCTTTTTTATTTATTATTTATTTTACATATTATCTCATCATAATTAAGATGTTTATAGTATTACAAACATGGGTTTTGATGCACTGTTGGGAGTGTTTCATCTTTAACCAGAGGCCTCGGGTTCGAGCCCTGGGAATGGAAAAAATCATGGGGAAATTACATATATATACAAAAAAATAAAATGTTTACAAAAAAAATAGCCCATGTTTTATTTACATAAAAAATAGCCCAAAATTACCGAAATTATACATGATTATACAATATAGTTTGTCAAAAGTTATAGAAAGTATACACTTCTATACAATGTATATTACTTATACATGGGCTATAC
>JBCEWC010007828.1:0-20845 GCA_038996855.1 Solanum aculeatissimum | reverse complement strand
CCGTCAACCATGCCTTAGCCAATTCCTTCAACACAAACTCTCGGAGGACTTTCTGTTACACTTCACGAACCAATAAACGGTCTGTTCTAGGTGTGACTGGTCATGTGAGGCACCGTTCAACAATACTTAGACCCAAAATCATCAGCCTTGGCTTGGCCAAGACACTGCCTCACTTCACGAGGCAGTGCACGAGCCATCTAGCTCCAAACGGACCGTCCATTGTCTCGTTGACTTGGACATGGCTTAGGGGTGGTTACAGGACACCCAAAGCTCACTGTGACATCCCACGACACCCTAGACGGACCATGCAAAGTTCACGGTCCGTGTCCCTGTCGTTGGTCACTTTTCGGAGCCTAGCTCCAATGGCTTCCGAATTTCAGACAGTCTCACTGTTTGGGCGGTATCTCCCTCACCCAAACTCCAAATTAAGTGCAACCACTTCTGTTGCAAACCTAACTCAAAGAGATTTAATTTAATATATGTTATATCATATGGTTCATCCCACATCAAAAGTTATTACTATTTGAAGTACGCTACCGAAATTATCCCTCTAGGCCACTAACTAGCCCAAATTGTATGCGGCCACTTAAACTCAACCCATGGCTACCAAAACTCAACCATGGCTTGTAGTGTATCATATAATTCCAACCATAATTATATTTTGAAAATTTTCGAGTTGTTACATCATCTACCGCTCATTGAGTTTGCCTATGACAATAGTTTTTATGTTAGCTTTGTATGGTCCATTTGAAGCTTTGTATGGTATGAGATGTATGTCTCTGGTTGGTTGGTTTAAAATAGGTGAGGTGGTTTTGTTAGGCCTGGATTTTGTTGTTGAGGCCATTGAGAAGGTGAAGTTGATTAGGGAGAGTTTGAAGACGACTCAAAGTCACCAAAAGTCTTATTCGGATGTTAGGAAGAGGGAACTTGAATTTCATGTTGGTGATTGGGTGTATGTGAAAGGTTCCCCCATGAAAGGCATCATGCGTTTTGGCAAAAAGGGCAAGTTGAGCCCCCAGTATGTCGGACCTTATGAGATTGTGAAGCCGGTTGGCTATGTGGCTTATAGGTTGGAATTTTCTTTTGAAATGAGCTTCATTCATCAAGTTTTCCATGTGTCTATGTTAAAAAAGTTGGTTGGTGACCCTAAGGAAATTACACCTTTGGAAGGTGTGCTGGTTGAGGAGAATTTGACCTATGAAGAGGTGCCGGTGTAAATCTTGGATAGGCAAGTGAAGCGACTTTGCAACAAGGACATAGCTTCGGTCAACGTACTTTGGAGAAAGCAAGACGTGGAGAGTGCAATGTGGGAAATAGAGTTGGACATTTCATATCCCAATCTCTTTCAATCTACTCAAGCCTAAGGTACTAGGTTCTATTCTTTTATGGTCTTAATTCTTTAAATTCTTGAGTTTCATGACATTGCATGCATACATGAGTACGAAAATGTTTTGAGTGATGTTTTGACATAAGTTTCGAATGACTTTTTGAAATGATGCATGATCCATTATGATTTGTGGTAAAAGTGTCTCTTGTTTGATTGTTGTTCTCAAGCTGTAGTTTTGCTCATTCGAGGACGAATATTCCCAAGGGGGAGATGATTTAACGATCCAAAAATTTTTTAACTTCGTAATGGTTTGTCAAGGTTAGTGTTTAACTGGTCTTGGTTTAATTTTGGTAGCCATGAGTTGTATTTGAGTGGGCGGATTCAAGGGAATCGTTTTGGTGGAAAGTTGTGAGGCTTTTTAGGAAGCACTGACTTTGAGAGGTCGTATCTTTTATTATAGGATTAACCGTGTGAGCTACTATTTATCAAATCAAAGATCTTTGAGTTATCTTCGTAACGCAACTTGTTTCACTAAATTCGAAGTTTGGATGTGAAAGTTATGGCCTTTGCAGTGAGACTGCCCATAATTGGAAGTATGCTGGAAAAGGGTTCCGGAATGGGGTCTAAGGGTTGGACCACGGATAACTTGGGGGTCCACGGTCCATGGTGGTTCTCGTTGGTTGGTCCAGTGTGCTCCTAGGGGTTGGGTGCCAAGAGATGGACCAAGTGTGGTCCCACGGACCACTTAACTGTTCGTGTGACCCTTCACGGCCTGTGAAGGGTCCCGTGAGTTGATCCAGAAATTTGCCAAGGTTCGGGGTTGGACTCTGGACAATGTGATGCTCCACGGATCAGTACACAGTCCATGTGAAGATACACGGTAAGTGAGGCCCCTCGTGACTTTTTCCAGATAGTCCCCCGAGAGTTTGAGTCGAAGCTAAGGCCAAGTGATGTCTCATAGACAGGTTCACGGACTGTGAAGCTGTAGACGGCCATCGGAGGCCTTACGTGAGTCACTGTTTCAGTGATCTAGTCTGTTTCATGAATGGTTCATTCATAATTTAATTAAGTCCTATGACCCTTTTAGCCTTTCTAATGTCTCCTAACTCCCCTAAATAAAACTCTAATCCCCTCTAATTCATTCTATCACTCTTCCATTCACTCCAAAATTATCTCAATTCTCTTGACCTCCATTGATGAAAGCTTGATGAAATTTGGGGAAAATCATCTTTGTTGTAAAATCATCCAATTCTCTTGACTAATCTCATGGTATGTGGGATTGATTCATGGATTCCCTTTCATCCATGAAGATCCAATAACCCTCTTCTTTAAATCATGAATTTAAACTTTCTTTAATTGTGGGTTCTTTAAATTTTGAAGTATTTAATTTAGTTGAATTGTGGGCTGTAGAAATTTGTCATGACCTGGATAGGGGGGCCTGGCTGTGACATGGCGAAGGAGAACCCGAAAGTCCTCGATCAAGCCATCATAGTATCATCACACACATCATCGGTTCGTAAGTGCGGAAAATTAAATACATAACACATAATTCTAAGGGAAACGGGGCTTTGGAGTCACAATATGGGGGCATACCGGGTTAGGGGACTTTCTACATAAACACATTCCCAACATTCACAATCCCATAAACATATAATAAGCATAATCGAAACATCAATTCCATAAACAAATTCCAATAGTCATAATATCCCAATAAAGAATAATACAACACACAAGAGTTTAGTGTGTCCAAAATAGCTGCGGGGCCTCGACATAATTTGGGGCTCACCCTCAATACATGAAATAAGAAAATAAGGAATTAAAAAGAAGACAGAAGGTGGCTATTTCCCTTGAACAAAAGGGCTTACCACAAGCTAAAACTCCAAGGATATCACTCGTCGTCCGCCGGAAGATAGAAGTCGTCACCGGTCCCTACATGGTTAGAACATGTAGATAAAGAGTATGGGTTAGCACAAAATATGTTATAAGTATGCGGGCATGCAATGCATATGACAATATAGTATGACCAAAAAAGATGACAAGGGGACAAGTGATACGAAAGGAATGCACATAGCCAAAGGAAAATATATTATAACAATATGCCATGCCATGATGCATGAAATACAACCTAAGATCATATCATAGCGGGGATGTTACCTTAACCTACACCGGAGGATACCTGAGCGAACTACTACTTGGATCTGGACTACTTGCAAGGTAGGTCCCTAATCACCCTTCAACAAGGGGAAACAAACAAGTCATCCCATCTAGGGAGAAATCCCATGTTAGCACATGGTTTGATGAAAAAGAGTATGGACCCTTGGAGATAGGCCACGCCCAATCCAATCCCTCGGTACTAAGCCTCATCCCATGGGAATAAATATATATATCCATGCAAGCTTTACAAAATGGATGGTTGACATTCTTTTCAAAACCATGCACCATTAACCAATCGAAAACATGATCAAGTGCATATCCATACTTTGGCTAAAAGCCAACAAGAATTTCCAAAATTATTCCATATAAATGCAATAAGAGTAGATCATCTACATAGCTTATCATATCAGGCCTTCAAACATAATAAAGTGGTGCAAGCACCCAAAATGCTCTAAGATCCATAACAGGAGACTATGTGATCACAATCCTTATATATCATATCATAACAAGAGGGCCATGCCCTTAACAAGAGTTTCATCATAACTATTCTTTAATGCATATGCCATGGATGAGAGATCAAGTGTATGGGTAACTGAGAATTCAAACTTTAAACCACAATTCAATAGATAATTCAACATAATCCATGATAAAATCCCAATTTAAAATATAATGCAATTTACCCATGCATATTAAACCATTTAAGGGACATGCACATTGATCCTTCAAGAACTTCCATGCATTTCATGAAATTCAAACTTAAATCGTAATTAAATCACATAATTTCTATAGCCCACACCTCAATACAATGAAATATGTCAAGAACTAAAGAACCCATAATTAAACGGAGCTTAAATTCATAAATTAAAGAGGAAGATTCTTGGGTCTTCATGGATGAAAGGAAATCCATGAATCAAACCCACATACCTTGAGTTTAATCAAGAGAATTGAATGGAATTGCAAGAGAGATGAATTTCCCCAAATTTCTGCAAGCTTTTATCAATGGAGGTCAAGTGGATTGAGAGAACTTTGGAGAGAATTTGAGGGTGTTAAAATTGGTGAAAGAGGATTAGGGTTTGATTTTGGGAAGTTAGGAGACCTTAGAAACCCTAAAAGGGGCATAGGATCTAATTAAATTACGAATCAACCAGTAATGAAACAGACTAATCCACTCAAATAGTGCCTCACGGAATGCCTACAGTGGTCGTTTATAGTTTCACGGTCCGCAACCTATCCGTGTAGATTCACTTGGCCTCGACTTTGGCTTTAACGCTCGGGGGACTTTTCAAATCACTTCACGAGGGGCCTCACAGACCGTGTAGCTGCACACGGATCGTGTACTGGTCTGTGGAGAATCACTTGGTTCGGAGTCCAACCTAAAACCTTGGCCAACTCTCTGGATCATTTCACGGGACCCCCTTACGGACCGTGGAGCCTTACATGGCCCGTGAAGTGGTCTGTGAGTCTTCACTTGGTTCTGGCCTTGGTCCATCAATCAACCCCACTATTTGGATCAACCCACAGACCCCCCTCACGGTCCGTGAGCCCCCACACGACTCATGCACCCTCCCGTGTGGCTCTGCCTTAGACTCAGGCTACTTCTCCTTTTTCCAGAACCATTCCATACATAGGAAGTCCCACTGCAAGAGCCATAACTTTCACATACAAACTTCGAATTGAGTGAAACCAGTTACGTTGCGAAGATAACTCAAAGAGATTTGATTTGATATATAGAAGCCCACACAGTTCATCCCGTACTAACTGATATGACTCTTCAAAGTCCACTGCCCAACCGACCTTACAACTTCACCAAACAATCCTTTTTGAATTCGGCCACTTAAATACAACTCATGGCTACCAAAATTCAATCATGACCAGCTCAATACTAACCTTGACCAACCATTACGAAGTTTGAAAATTCTTAGGTTGTTACATCATCTCCCTCTTGGGAACATTCGTCCTCGAATGAGCTAAGACTATGGTTTGAAGACAACAATCAAACAAAAGAGATTTTTATCAAGACTCATAACGGATCATGCATCATTTCAAAAGTCATTAAAAACTCATGTCAAAACATGATGCAAATCATTTTCGTGCTCCTGTATGCATGCAATGTCATGAAACTCAAGAATTTAAAGAATTAGGACCATAAAAGGATAGAACCTAGTACCTTAGGCTTGAGTAGATTGGAAGATATGGGGATATCGCTGCATCATGTCCAACTCCGCTTCCCATTTTGCACTCTCTATGTCTTGGTTCCTCCAAAGCACCTCGATCGGTACCTCCTCATAGGTCAAATTCTCCTCAACCGTCATACCCTTCAAAGGTGTAATGGCCATAGGATCACCAAAAAACTTCCTCAACATAGACACTGGAATATCGGATGAATGGAGCTCATTTCATAAGGCAAATCCAACCTATAAGCCATATTGCCAACCCGTTCCACAATCTCATAAGGTCCGAAGTACCGCAGATCAACTTGCCCTTTTTGCCAAAACACAAAATGCCTTTCGTGGGGAACATTTTCACATACACCCAAGCACCAACTTGAAATTCGAGATCCCTCTTCCTAATATCCGAATAAAACTTTTGACGACTTTGAGCCATTTTAATCTTTCCCTAATTAACTTCACTTTTTCAACGGCCTCAACTACCAAATCCGGGCCTAACAAGGCCGCCTCACCTATTTCAAACCAACCAACCGGAGATCTACATCACCTACCATACAAACCTTCAAATGGAGCCATGCCAATTCTAGCATGAAAACTATTGTTGTAAGCAAACTCAATGAGCGATAGATGATCATCCCAATTTCCTTTGAATTCCAACACACAAGCCCTTAACATGTCCTCCATGGTTTGAATTATTCTTTCGGCTTGCCCATCAGTTTGAGGATGAAATACGGTGCTCAACTTGACCTTAGTACCAAGTCCCTTTTGAAATGACTTCCAAAAATGAGAAGTAAATTGGGTACCATGATCCGATATGATAGACTTGGCACACTATGCAATCTCACCAACTCTCGAATATACACCTTAGCATACTCTTCGGCACAATAAGTATTCTTAACCGATAAGAAGTGAGTTGACTTTGTCATTCTATCAACCATAACCCATATAGAATTGAATTGTCTCCGACTACGGGGTAACCCAATGACAAAATCCATGTTCACCTCTTCCCACTTCCAAGTAGGAATTTCAATATCTTTGGTCAAACAACCAGGCCTTTAATGTTCCACTTTTACTTGTTGTCAATTAGGACATTCTGATACAAACTTAGCTATATCCTTCTTCATACCATGCAACCAATAAAACTCTCTCAAATTTTGGTGCATCTTGGTGGATCCCGTATGAATAGAATATTGAGAATTATGAACCTCTTTCATGATAATCTCCCTTAAGCCATTAATATCTGGAACACAGAAACGGTCTTGGTACTGTAGCACACTATCTCCCCCTTGGGAGAAAACCTCAATCTTGCCATTGGCAACCAATTTCTTTAACTCTACCAAGGAAGGATCTAGGTCTTGTTTCGTCTTAACATCAACTACTAAGGAAAACTCGGCCCCACCTTGAACAATAATTTCACCATTGTCGGACTCGGCCAACCTTACACTCAACCTAGATAAATGGTGCACATCCTTCACTATATCCTTCTTCCCCTAATCCACATGTGTCATACTTTCCATAGATAGCCTACTAAGGGCATCCGCCACAACATTAACTTTGCCGGGGTGATAAAGGATGCTCATATCATAGTCCTTGAGAAGTTCCAACCACCTCCTTTGCCTCAAATTAAGGTCTCTTTGGGTGTAAACATAGTATAAACTCTTGTGATCGGTGAAGACATCCACATGAACCCCATATAAATAATGTCACAAAATCTTTAAAACAAATACCACTGCCGCCAACTCAAGATCATGGGTTGGATAATTTTGTTCATGTACTTTCAATTGTCGGGATGCATAAGCTATCTCCTTACCATGTTGCATAAGCACACAACGCAAACAAATACGTGATGCATCACAATATACAATAAACCCATATAACCCATTTGGCAAAGTCAAAATCAGAGCCGATGTAAGCGGGTCCTTCAAAGTTTGGAAACATTTCTCACATTCATTTGACCACACAAACTTGGCCTTCTTTTAAGTTAACTTAGTCAATGGAGATGCTATAGTGGAAAACCTTTCAACAAACCTTTGATAATAATCAGCTAAAAAAAAGAAGGTTTGAATATCCGAAGGACCAATGGTCTAGGCGAATCCTTCACCGCTGTGGTTTTCTTAGGATCAACCTTACTGCCATCACCACACACCACATGACCAAGGAAAGCAACTTCTCCCAACCAAAATTCACATTTGCTAAACTTGGCATACAATTGCTTCTCCCTCAACGTTTGAAGAACAAATCTCAAATGGTCCATATGCTCTTGCTCACTAAGGGAGTAAATCAAGATATCATCAATGAAGACTACCACAAAATTATCAAGGAATGGTTTAAACACTCGATTAATAAGGTCCATAAATACCGCCGGAGCATTAGTCAACCCAAACGACTTCACCACAAACTCAAAGTGACCATAACGAGTCTGAAAGGTCATCTTGGGAATGTCACACTCCCTCACCTATAATTGGTGATAACCCGAACGAAGGTCTATTTTGGAGAAGTGAGTAGCTCCTTAAATTTGGTCAAACAAATCATCAATTCTAGGTAACAGGTATCTATTCTTAATGGTCACCTTGTTCAATTGTCGATAATCAATACACATTTAGAGCGAACCATCCATCTTCCTCACCAACACCATGGGAGCATCCCAAGGTGAGATACTCGGCCTAATATATCCCTTTTCTAGCAAGTCTTTCAGTTGATCCTTCAATTTCTTCAACTCCGCCGGGGCCATACGATAAGGAGGAATGGAAATAGGTTGAGTATCTGGAAGAAGATCTATGCAAAAATCTATTTCTCTATCAGGAGGAATATTGGGCAAGTCCTTGGGAAACACATCAGAAAACTCATTAACCACCGAAACCGATTCAAACTTGGGTGACTCACCCTCCATATCGCAAACCTGCACAATATGATAAATGCACCCCTTACAAATTATCTTCTAGGCTTTGAGGTAGGAAATAAACCGACCCTTAACCACGGAATCACTACCCTTCCACTCCAACATGGGTTCATTAGGAACTTGAAATTTAACCTGCCTAGTCCTACAATCCACCGAGGCATACGATGCGTGCAACCAATCCATCCCAACGATAACATCAAAATCATACATCTCAAGTTCTACAAGGTCACCGGGGAACACTTTATGCAACACATAAATAGGACAACCATGATACACTTTTTGAGTAACAATGGACTCACCCACGAGAGTATACACCGAATAAGGTTCCTTTAGAGTTTCGGGACTCAAACCAAATTTAACAGCCAATAGAGGAGTTATATTAGATAAATTTCCACCCGGATCAAGTAAAGTATAAACATCTAAATCAAAGATTTTTAACATACCAGTCTCGACATTCAGGGATTCCTCCACCTCTTGACGGGCAGGAAGAGCATAAAACCTGTTGTTCCTAAGAGCACCACCAACCGGGGCCTTCGGTTAACCTTCATCACCGAGATCCACTTGATCCTTCTTCACATTCTTTTGGCAATTTGAGATCTTATGGTCAAAAATACCATACCCATAGCAAGCATCCGTAGCTCTCCTACATTCACCCATGTGGCTACCACCACATTGACCACAACGAGAAACTCGGGGACCACCCCCAACTTGTGCCTTAAGAGCAGGCACCCTCAGATTGGAAACTCTCATATTTGAACCTTGGCCTTTTTGAAATCAGCCAAACATACTACCACTCTTGGCATTGGAGAACCCACCATCAAGATAGGCCCTCTTAGCTTCATTCACTCTCCTCTCCTTAAGCTTTTCACCATCAATTTTTTGGCATAAGTCATGAGACTCGAAATGTCCATCTCTCGGATAAGCATAGCCATACGACACTCTTTCACCACCAAATCAAAGACACCAGAGATGAACGTGTGCATCCTTGCACGGGGGTCGGATACAAGCATTGGAGCGTACTTGGAGAGCTTAGTAAATTTGAGAGAATAATCTATTACAGTCATACCACCTTGTCAAAGATTGATGAACTCAGTCATTTTGGCTTTCCTAAGCTCAAAAGAAAAGAAACGATCAACGAAATCCATGTTGAATTCTTACCAACTAACCTTGACATCCACCATGCTCTTAACTAGCCATTGGTTATACCACAGTTGGGCCACATCTTTCAATTGGTATGCAGCCAATTCGAATTTCTCTTCCGAACTCACTCCCATGATAGTCAATACCTTAGTTAGTTCATCAATGAACTTTTGAGCATCTTCATCCACTTTCGAGGCATAGAACTTTGGAGGGTTCATCCGGGTGAAAGCCTTCACCCTAGAAGCTGTAGTACCAACATTCACAGGATTAATTGGCCGGTCTTGGTTGGCCACAACTTGGGCTAACATAGATACCACATTCCTAAACTCGACATGAGATACCTGTTCCTTTATCGGTGCCCGAGAGTCTTGTTTCTAAATTTTGGAGCTTAACGGCGGGAAGAGAGCTCTTCTGGAAGGCATGTTCTGAACCAGAGATAAGAACCAAGAGTTTAGGGAATCTCATAAATAGTACAAGGCACAACACAAGGGACAATAAAGTGAAAAGTTCCTAAAGCATCATCATAGCCTCTCACTCATAGGTATGGCACACATCACACCCATGAACAAGACTCTAAATAGACGCGGCATGTTCGACTCTGAGGATCATTTACAAACTTATGGCTCTGATACCATCTTTGTCACAACCCAGATAGGGGGCCTAGATGTGACATAGCGAAGGAGAACCCGAAAATCCTCGATCAAGCCATCATAGCATCATCACACGCATCATCGGTTTGAAAGCGCAGAAAAGTACACACATAACACATAATTCTAAAGGAAACGAGGCTTTGGACTCAAGCTATGAGGGTATATCGGGTTAGGAGACTTTCCACATAAACATTCCTAAAATTCACAATCCCATAAACATATCATAAGCATAATTCAAACATCATTTCCATAAACAAATCCCAATAGTCATAATATCTCAATAAAGTATAATACAACACACAAGAGTTTAATGCGTCCAACATAGCCTCTACAAAAGAAAGAGCGGGGCCTCGACATAATTTAGGGTTCACCACAAGTAAAACTCCAAGGATGTCACTTGTCGTCTACCGGAAGATAGAAGTCGTCACCGTTCCCTACATGGTTAGAATATATCGACAAAGAGTATGGGTTAGCACAAAATATGTACTAAGTATGAGGGCATGCAATGCATATGACAATATAGTATGACCAAACAAGATGACAAAGAGACAAGTGATACGAAAGGAATGCACATAGCCAAAGGAAAATATATTATAACAATATGACATGCCATGATGCATGAAATACAACATAAAATCATATCATAGAGGGGATGATGCCTCAACCGACACCGGAGGAGAACCGAGTGAGCTACTACTTGGATCCGGACTACTTTCCAGGTAGGTCCCTAATCAACCTTCAACAAGGGTAAACAAAAAAGTCATCCCAACTAGGGAGCAATCCCATGTTGGCACATGATTTGACGGAAAGGAGTATGGACCCTTAGAGATAGTCCACCCCGACTCCAATCCCTTGGTACTAAGCCACATCCCACGGGAATACATATATATATATATATATATCCATGCAAGCTTTTCAAAACAGAGAGTTGACATTCTTTTCAAAACCATGCACCATTAACCAAACCAAAACATGATCAAGTCCATATCCATACTTAGGCTAAAAGCCAACAAGAATTTCAAAAACCATTCCATATCAATGAAATAAGTGCATGGGTAATGGAGAATTCAAACTTTAAACCACAATTCAATAGATAATTCAACATAATCCATGATAAAATCTCAATTCAAAACATAATGCAATTTACCTATGCACATTAAATCATTAAAGGGACATGCACATTGATCCTTCAAGATCTTCCATGCATTTAATAAAATTTAAACTTAAATCATCATTAAATCACCTAATTTCTACAACCCACAACTCAATGCCAAAAAAGATATCAAGAATTAAAGAACCCATAATTAAAGGAAGCTTAAATTCATAAATTAAAAAGGAGGGTTCTTGGGTCTTCATGGATGAAAGGAAATCCATGAATCAAACCCACATACCTTGAGTTTAATCAAGAAAATTGAGTAGAATTACAAGAGAGATTAATTTCCCCAAATTTATTTAAGCTTTTATCAATGGAGGTCAAGAGGATTGAGAGAATTTTGGAGAGAATTAGAGGGTGTTAAAATGGATGAAAGAGGATTAGGGTTTGATTTAGGGAAGTTAGGAGACCTTAGAAATCCTAAAAGGGGCCTAGGATCTAATTAAATTATGAATTAATCAGTAATGAAACGGACTAATCCACTGAAACAGTGCCTCATGGAAGGCCTACAGTGGTCGTTTATAGGTTCACGGTATGTGAACCTATCCGTGTAGATACACTTGGCCTCGACTTTGGCTTGAACGCTCGGGGGACTTTTTGGATCACTTCACGAGGGGCCTCACGGATCATATAGCTGCACACAAACCGTGTACTTATCCGTGGAGCATCACTTGGTTCAGAGTCCAACCCCGAACCTTGGACAACTCTCTGGACTTCACTTGACCCCCTTATGAATCGTGGAGCCTTACACGGACCGTGAAGTGGTCCGTGAGTCTTCATTTAGTTACGACCTTGGTTCATCACTCAACTTCACTCTCTAGATAAACCCACGGACCCCCCTCACAGGCTGTGATCCCCCACATGACTCATGTACCCTCCTGTGTGGCTCTGCCTTAGACTCAGACTGCTTCCCATTTTTCTAAAAAAATTCTATACACGGGCAGTCCCACTGCAAGATCCATAAGTTTCACGTACAAACTCCGAATTGAGTGATACTTGTTGATTTGCGAAGATAAATCAAAGAGATTCGAGTTGATATATAGAATCACACACAGTTCTTCCCGTACTAAAAGATATAACTCTTCAAAGTCCACTACCCAACCGGCCTTACAACTTCACCAAATGATCCTTTTTGAATCCGGCCACTTTTAAATACAACCCATGGCTACCAAAATTCAATCATGACCAGATCAACACTAACCTTGACCAACCATTACAAAGTTCAAAGATTCTCGGGTCGTTAAAAAATTAGATGATCTAAAGTTGATTTAAGTTTGAATTCTATGAAGTTTCAATGGATTTGATGAAGGTCAAGTTATGCATGTCCCCTTTACTCTTGAACTATGCATGGGTAGTATTTTAATGATGGTTTAGGTGTTGATTTAATTTAAATTTCTAATGGACTACTCTTGATTTAAATTTAAAGTATGAATTCTAGTACCCATGCTATTCTAATTGTTACTCATGGCATTTGCATGCATGATCATGGATTTTCATGAAGGTTTTGATGTGGGCTAAGTCCAAAACATGTTTATGACTATGATTTTGACCAAGTATGGGTTATGACAAGAATGTGATCATATAATGTCTATGATATGGATCTTTGAGCAACATGGGTGTTAACACCAATATGATATGATATGATATGACAAGTATGGAGCTACTCTTATACATGAAGTTTGACAAAAAGTGTATTTGGCTTTTTATCCCAATGAAACATGATTATTAAATGTGTTTGACTCTTGTTAAGTATGCATAAGAGTAATGAAAGTGAGTTGGCTTTTAAGCCCAAGTATGCATGATTTGAAGTTCAAGTGTCAATTTTCCACTTTAAAGCATGTATATGTATACGTGTTCTTATGGGATGATGACTTAGTATCGAGAAGGATTGGAGTAGTAAGTGGGCTATCCCCAAGGGTCCCACTCTTTTCCCGAAACTATTTGCCAACGTAGGTTGCTACCAAAATTGGAGGCCCATAAGGTATTCTTTGATATGATATGATATGATATTCTATGTTATGTAAATCTTTTCGAAATGACCGGGTCATAAGAAAGGTGGCCATCACACTGAAATAGAAGTCCCGTAAAGTGTGGTGTAGATTACCTTTGGCAAGTAATCTTCTCAAATTTGATGGGAGGCCTCATCGGGCAAATTCATATTGTAGCTCACATGAGTTTGGATATCGGTTATGGTTCCATCCCCTTTATACTATAAGCATTTGACATTTCATGCATCATGGATATCATGGCATATTGGTATACTATCCTTTCTCATATTCTCTTTCTATGTATGTGCCCTTGTCATTTAGGTCATTTATAGGTTCATGTGCATATGCATTTGCATGGCCGCATACTTAGTGCTTTATTGTGCTAACCCATACTCTTTGTCTACATGTTCTAACCATGTAGAGACCGGTGATGACCTCTATCTACCGTTGAACGACGAGTGACATCCTTGAAGCTATTGCTTGTTGTGAGCCCTTTTGTTCAAGGGAAATATCTAATTTCCTCTTCCTTGTATTGTTTTACTTTCTTTCTTTATGACTTAAGGGTGAGCCCGGATTATGTCGAGGCCCCGCTCTATCTATGTAGAGGCTATGTTATACATGTTAGACTCTTGCATGTTGTGTTATGCTTTATTGGGATATTATGACTATTGGAATTTATCTATGGAAATGATGTTTAAATTACGCTTATGATTATGTTGTGGGGTTATGAATGTTTGGAATGTGCTTATGTGGAAAGTCCCCTAACCCGGTGTACCCCCATAGCTTGAGTCCTACTTACCCACCCCTTAGAAATACTTGTTATGTGCTATGTGATTCATGTTCAGTCCATTCCCTGTAACATCGCCATAGCATGAGTCCAAAGCCCCATTCCCCTTAGAATTGTGTGTTATGTGTTTACTTTTCATGTTTCCAAACTGATGATGTGAGTAATGATGCTATGATAGATTGATCGAGGACTTTAGGGTTCTCCTTCGCCATGTCATATCTCGGCCCCACTTTTAGGTCGTGACATCTGAGGTCACTCAAACATGGGCCACTGGAACTTCCTACAAAACCCCCATCATGACCCATGAAATGTTACATGAGTCGTGAAGTCCCCTCGTAAACCACTCCCTGCCTTAGAAAAATTTTGGCCCTTAAGGTCCTTTTCACGAAGTAAGTTCACGAGTCGTAGAGCATTCTACGGCTCATACTTTAGGTCTCGTAAATCCTTTCATTGTTTCCTTAAAAATGTATTTCTCACTACCGACATCTACGACACCATCTACGAGTCGTGGATCACTTCATAAATCGTAGCCTATCTCGTGGAATAAGTCTCAAGGTACTTTTCTACTGGAAACATTCGAGGGTCTTCAAACATGAAGGGTGTTTCAATATCTCCCCCTTGGGATCATTTGTCCTCGAATGAGGATAGATTAGCCAAAATAGAGTAGGGAGAGGAACCATATCAAGAAAAAAAGCAAAAATGCAACTCAATCATTAACTTTGTAAAAACCATCAAAATTATACATCAATGACCATTCAAAAATTAGTTTCATGAACATGCATGTATGCACAAGAGCATAAGGCTGAAAATTAGGAATTGACATCATAGACAGGATTTAGATTTTTACCTTAGGCTTGATTAGAGTGGAAGGGGTATGGATTCACTTTTTCATGTCCTCTTCGGCTTCCCATGATGCACTTTCAGCTTGTTGATTCTTCCAAAGAACCATGATGGACGCCACATCTTTTTTTCTTAATCCTTTCACTTTCCTATCTAATATTTCCACCGGGACCTCCTCATATGTAAAATGTTCTTCTGAAACACCCACCACGTCCAAGGGTGCAATAGAAATTTAGTCACCTACACACTTCCTCAATAGGGATACATGAATGATTGGGTAGACCATGTTCAACTCCCTGGGCAATTCCAATTCATAGGCAACCTTACCGAATCTCCTCAAAATTTTATATGGCCCCATAAATCTTGGGCTCAACTTTCCCTTCTTAGTAAACTAAACCACACCCTTCAAGGGTGATATCTTCAAATAAACCCAATCATCAACGTTAAACTCGAGATCCCTCCTTCTCACATCAGTGTAGGACGTTTTCCAACTTTAAGCCATTCTCAATATTTCCCTAATCAACCTCACCTTTTCCAAATCCTCCATAACCAAATTCGGACCTAGCAAGGCTATTTCCCCACATCAAACTACCCAATCGGGGATCTATAATGCCTACCATAAAAAGTTTCAAAGGTAGCTATTCCAAGACTAGAGTGATAACTATTGTTGTAAGCAAACTCGATGAGTGGAAGATGATCATCCCAACTACTTTTAAACTCCAAAACACAAGCCCTAAGCATATCCTCAAGAGTTTGAATTATTCTCTGGGATTGACACTCTGTTTGAGGATGAAAGGCCATGCTAAGCTTAATCTTGGTACCCAAACCCTTTTGAAAAGATTTCTAAATATGAGAAGTGAATTGAGTATCTAGGTCCAAAATGATAGACAATGGTACCTCATGTAACCTTACCAATTCATGAATGTATAGCTTGGCATAGGAGTTGGCGCCATAAGTCATTTTAATTGGTAGGAAGTGAGATGACTTCGTCATTCTATCAATAATAACCCAAATAGAATCAAAATTCTTTCTAGTCTATGATTACCCAATCACGAAATCTATGTTAATCTCTTCCCACTTCCAAGTGGGAATCTCTATGTCTTGGGCTAGGCCACCCGACCTTCGGTGTTCAGCCTTAACTTGTTTGCAATTGTGATAACCTGCTAAGAATTTGGTGATATCTCTTTTCATACCACCCCACCAATACATTCTCTCAAGTCTCTATACATCTTTGTATACCTGGGATGAATAGAGTAGGATGAGTTATGTGCCTCTTTCAAAATCATATTCCTCAATTCCTCATTGTTAGGTATGCACAACCTATACTTATACCTATGGACACCATCTCCCCCTTGGGAGAAAACCTCCACTTTACCTTTCTTCACCAATACTTTCAATTCTAGAAGAGCGGGATCGAGTTTTTGCTTAGATTTAACCTCTTCAATCAAGGAAGATTTGGAACCATCAACAACCACCATGCCCCCATCTTCAACCTCATCAAACCTAACACCCAACCTTGCCAACTGGCGGACCTCTTTGGCTAGTTCTTTCTGGCCTTCATCAACAAGCGCTATACTCCCCATGGACACCATACTTAGAGCATAAACCACAACTTTATCCTTGTTGAGATGATAGTGCATGCACATATCATAGTCCTTGAGGAGTTCCATCCACCTTCTTTCCCTTAAATTAAGATTCTTTTTGGGAGAACACATATTGGAGACTCTTGTGGTCAGTGAACATATCCACATGAACCCCATATAAATAATGGCGCCATAGTTTTAGAGCAAACACTACAACCGCTATTTCAAGGTCATGGGTGAGGTAATTACGCTAATGCACCTTTAGTTGCCTAGAAGTATAGGTTATGACCTTGCAGTCTTGCATTAGAGCACACCCCAAAGCAACCCTTGAAGCATCACAATATCCCGTAAACCCTTCTAACCCTTCTGGTAGAGCTAAAATAAAAGCAGACATAAGCTTATCTTCCTATATTTGGAAACCCTTTTCACATTCTTTGGTCCAAAAAAATTATACTTTCTTTTGGGTTTATTTGGTCAAAGGGGAAGCAATGGAAGAGAAACCATTCCCAAACTTCTGGTAGTACCCCGCTAAACCCAAGAAACTCCTAATATCCATTGGATTCAAGGGCCTAGGACAATTCCTTATCACTTTCGTCTTCTTAAGGTCCACTTTGATCCCATCATCCGACACCACGTTCCTTAGGAATGAAACTTCTCTCAACCAAAACTCACATTTATCAAATTTGGAAAACAACCTTTCATCTCTCAAAATTTACAACACTATCCTCAAGTAATTCACATGCTCCTCTTTACTTCGGGAGTAGATCAAAATATCATCAATGAATACAATCACAAATAAATCAAGGTAGGGCTTAAAGACCCTATTCATAAGATCTATAAATATTGTCGGAACATTAGTTAAGACAAATTACATCACCATAAACTCAAAGTTCCCATACTTAGTTTGAAGAGTCATCTTGGGAGCATCACACTCCGTCACCCTCAATTGGTTGTATCTGGACCGGAGATCAATCTTAGAGAAGTGACTAGCCCCTTTTAGTTGATCAAATAAATCATTTATCCTTGGCAAGGGATACTTGTTGTTTATGGTGACCTTACTGAGTTGTAGATAATCAATACACATCCTAAGGGAGCCACCGTTTTTCCTCACAAACAACACCGGTGCACCCCAAGGTAACTTACTAGGCCTTATGAAACCCTTCTCCAATAAGTCCTTCAATTGGTCCTTTAACTCTTTTAACTCTGTCGGGGCCATATGGTAAGGGAAAATGGAAATGGGTTGAGTATCAGGGAGGAGGTCTATACAAAAGTCTATTTCCCTTACTAGAGGAATACCAGGAAGCTCTTTTGAAAAAATATAAAAAACTCATTAACCATCGAAACCGACTCGATGAGAGGGGCTTTAGACTCAACATCCCAAACCCTCATAATATGGTGAATACAACCCTTAGAAATAAACTTTTGAGCCTTAAGACATGAAATGAACCTACCCTGAACCACCGAATCATGACCATCCCACTCAAAAATGGGTTCATTAGGAATTTGAAATTTAACCTTGCAGGTTCTACATTCAATGGAAGCATGATATTTATGTAACTAATCCATCCAAAGAATAATATCAAAATCTACTATGTAAAGATCAACAAAATCACAAGAAAGGACTTTATACATTATAAACATGGGGCAACCCCTATAGACTCTCCTAGCAATAATAGGCTCACAAATAGGGGTAGACACCTCAAAGGATTCACATAATGACTCGGGATGTACATGAAGCTTATTATCAATAAAAGGAGTAATAAAGTAAAGGTTAGAACTCGGATCCAATAATGCATACATATCAAAGTCAAAGACCTTCAATATACCAGTAACCACAACATGTATTCCATCCGCTCCTTGTCTCCCTTGAAGAGCATAGAACCGATTGTAACGTGGAGCCCCCTTGTTAGCCACCTTGGGATCTTTGATCAACATGATAACCTTGTCCTTGAGGGTGGCCATCTTTACCCTTGTTGTGAGCATAGGGACAATCAACAACCTTGTGGCCAATACTACCGCATCCATAGAAAGAATTTGAATCCCTTAAACATTTGCCAATATGATTCCTCCCATATTTTTGGCACCTTGGAAAAGTCATTCCATCATTTCATCCTTGTGCCTTAGGGTTGGGCACCCTATCATTAGCCAACCTTGGGTTGTAGGAATTTGATGACCCTTGGCCTTAGAATTTGTGGCCTTGTGGAAAATGATCACCCTTAGTGCCTTGAAAACTACCATTATACCAAACTCTCTTAGACTCCCCACTCTTTCTCTTCCTAAGCTTCTCCACTTCAAGTTGCTCGGTATAAGTCATAAGTTGAGACAAGTCCATATCACCCACGGTCATGCCAGTGTGACACTCTTCATTCACCAAATCGGTCACTCCTAACATAAACTTGTTCATCCTTGCCCTAGGGTAGGCAACTAAATGAGGAGCATACTTGAAGAGCTTATTGAACTTGAGGGAATACTCCCTCACACTTAATGAACCTTGCTTGAGAGTCATGAACTCCATCATCTTTACCTCTCTCAATTCGATGGGGAAGAAATAATTTAGGAAAGTGGCTTCAAACTCCTCCCATAGGATGGGACCACCTTCCTCCCTCTCTCTGTCCTATTGAGTGAACCACATTTGCGAAAGGCCCTTAAGTTGATAGGCTACAAGTTTCGCCTTCTTCTTTGAGCTCACCCCCATGATAGCAAGCACTTTGTATACCTTATCAATATATTCTTGGGGGTCCTCCTCCATTTTGGTGCACTAGAACTCTGGGGGATTCAATCTTGTGAAATTTCTCACCCTAGAGGCCGGTGTGGGAGCATGGAGATCTTAGGCACCTTAGTTAAATTGGTTGGTAACAACTTGTGAAACAATAGAGATGACATTCTGATACATGGCGTGGTGACCCCTTCCTCGCCTTGGAGAGCTCGGGGAATCGGAGGGGCCATATCACCCTCGGAGGTAGGAGTTCTTTAAGGCATTCTCCCTGGCGGTATGATCTAAAAGAGCAAAATACCATCTGTCAGGAGAAAGGGAAATCTTAATCTAATGCTATAGCACAACATAGATTATGAAGAGGAGAACCATTTCCTAGAACGTATCATAGCTTCCCACTCATAGTTCTGGTGCGCTTCACAACCATTAATAAGACAATATTTGACACGGTATGTTAGATTTTTTAGGACCATTTACAAATATAGTGTTCTGATCCTAAGCTTTTTATGACCCAAGTTTAGGGCCTAGACATGACACGGCGAATGGGAGACCCTAAGGCCACCCAAACTAGCCTTTTTTATATCATTGGAACATCCTTGGATGCGAAATCTTAAACCAAAGAATAACAAGTAGCAAATAAATTCTATAGGAAATGGGACTTTGGACTCAATCTATGGGGATACATAGGGAAAAGGATTTGCATGAGTCACATAGCAAATAATGTCAAAGGGGCGGGTAAGTGGGACTACGCAATGGGGGTATTTCTGGACTTGGGACTTCCATCTCATCAACAACATACAACACGCTTAGAAGGGGATAAAGAGACTAAGGGAAGTCTTGCATAGAATATAAAGACATAATAGGAGTCGAGGTCATTTACATAATAGTCATGTCCAATGAAACCTCTATCACGAATGGAACGGGGGCCAAGACATGCTTTCGAAATCACCCTCAACTAGAAAATATCCATAAGTACATACAACTTAATTAAGCATGAAAGAAAAGTGGATGTTTTCCCTGTAATGGAGGACTCACAAAAGAAGTCTTCAAGTAATTCGGTTAGCCACGTAGAGGAGGATGAATAGGATCTTCAATCCGTACATGGTGAGATCATATAAGCAAAAGAGTATGCATTAGTACTTGAAATATACTATGTGTGCAGCGTGCAATGCAAGCAAAGAAATGTAGTATAACATTACAAAATGTATAATCATAATTAATAGATAAGAGATCAATATGACATGCATGAGTGGTGCTTGAGTCAAAAGTATGCATAGAGACAATCAAACTTGCATAACATTCATATATATGTGGAAGGAGATCGTAATCGATATATAAGACCAAACGAGCTACTACTTGCAATTTTGATGCATGACCCCCACCGAAAAAGAGGTGGTCTACTTGCCAAGGTAAACCAAACTTAACCCCACATAGTGGGTAACT
>JBCEWC010007827.1:0-20846 GCA_038996855.1 Solanum aculeatissimum | reverse complement strand
AACCCTACTCTTTAATTTTTTATTTTAAGATTCTTTAAGTTATGGGTTCTTTAAATTTTGAAGTATTTAGTTGATTGAGTTTATGTGTTGTAGATTTTAGGTGATTTAATCATGATTTAAGTTTGAATTTTATGAATATTCATGAAAACTCTTGAAGGGTCAATGTGCATGTCCCTTTATGATTTAATTATGCATGGGTTATTTGCATTATGCTTTAAATATGAAATTTCTATGATTTATGTTGAATTACCTTTTAAATGGTGAAATTTAGTTTGATTCCATTACCCATGTTCTTGTTCCTCATTCATGGCATGTGCATTGAAGATTGTTATGATGAAACCCTTGCTTTGAAATGATATGTTAAGGCTTGTGATCACATGGTCTCTCCATTATGGCTCTTTGAGCATCTTGGGTGCTTGCACCACTTTGACATGTTTTGAATGCTTGATATGATATGCTATGTAGATAGGCTACTCTTATTGAATTGACATGGAATGATTATGAGAATGATTTTGGAAACCCTTGTGGCCTTTGGCTTAAGTACGAAAATGGTTTTGATCAATGGTTTTGATTTTGACTAATGATGCATGATTTGAAAAGAATGTAAGTCCTCCGATTTGAAGTTGCATTTATATATATATTCCCGTGGGATGAGACTTAGTACCGAGGGATTAGAGTCGGGGTGGACTATCTCCAAGGGTCCATAATCCTTTTCGTCAAACCATGTGCCAACATGGGATTTCTCCCTAGATGGGATGACTTGTATGTTTCCCCTTGTTTAAGAGTGATTAGGGTACTAATTGGCAAGTAGTCCAGATCTGAGTAGTAGCTCGCTCGGGTCTCCTCCATTGTCGGTTGAGGTTACATCCTCGCTATATTATGATCATAGGATTGCATCTCATGCATCATGGCATAGCATCTTGTTATATTACTCTTTGGCTACGTGCATTCCTTCGTACCACTTGTCCCCTTGTCATGTTGCTTGGTCAAACTATATTGTCATATGCATTGCATGCCAGCATACTTAGTATATATTATGTGCTAACCCATATTCTTTGTCTACATGTTCTAACCATGTAGGGACCGGGGACGACCTCTACCTTCTACCGAACGATGGTTGATCATTTTTGAAGACTTTGCTAGTGGTGAGCCCTTTTGTCCAAGGGCAATAGCCACCTCCTATCTACCTAGTTTTATGTTGTCATTTACTTTACTTATGCATTGAGGATGAGCCTCAAACTATGTCGAGGCCCCTCTCTATCTATGTAGAGGCTTGTTGGACAAATCTAAACTCTTGTACGTTGAATTGATATGTTGAATATTATGCTTATGAAAGCTACGCTTACTAGCCTTGATTATGAGAATTGTTATTGATTATGCTTATGACTTAAATGTTAGAAATTGTGATTGACTATGTGCTTATGTGCAAAGTCCCATAATCCCGATGTGCCCCCATAGCTTGAGTTATACTTACCCGTCCCCTTAGAGATAATTGTTATGTGTTATGTGAACCCATGTTTATCCCATTCTCGACAACGTCCCCATAGCTTGAGTCTAAAGTCCCGATTCCCTTAGAGCTTATGTGTTTAGCTTCTGCGCTTCTGAACCGATGATGTGTGTAATGATGCTATGATGTCTTGATCGAAGACCTTCGGATTCTCCTTCGCCATTTCACATCTAGGCCCCTATCCGGGTCATGACAGGAAACCTCTAAAAAGTCCAATCGAGGTAAGAAGCTTCTTGGGCTTGGCTAGATACTATAGGATGTTTGTGAAAGGCTTCTCCATTATAGCCTCCCCTTTGACCAAGCTCTTGAAGAAAGAGAAAAAGTTTACTTGGGATGAAAAATGTCAAGAGAGCTTTGCAACTCTTAAATCCTTGTTGACACAGGCTCCTATACTTACTCTACCAATGGAAGGGAAGGAATATGTGATATATAGTTATACATCTCATTGTGGTCTAGCGTGTGTTCTGATGTAGGAAGGGAAAGTTATTTCTTATGCCTCTCAAAAATTAAAACCTCATGAATCAAATTATCCTACTCATGATCTAGAATTCACTGCTATAGTATTTGCCTTAAAGATATGGAGACATTATCTATATGGAGAAAAATGCTATATATTCACTGATCACAAGAGCTTAAAATACTTGGGTACACAAAAAGAGTTGAACCTAAGGCAACGTAGATGGCTTGAGCTCATTAAGGATTATGATGGCACGATTGATTATCATCCAGGAAAAGCAAATGTGGTTGCAGATGCCTTAAGCTGCAAATCCTTTGCAAGCCTATCCTTGAGTCCATTGCCTTTGCTCCTTGAGTTGAGGGCCATCAACATTCGTGTTGCACTTGATTCATATGGCCCACTTATTGCCCAACTGCAAGTTAAACTCGTATTACTTGAATAGGTTAGAAAGCACAAAAGTTTGATGAGAAACTCATGAAACTGACTAAAGAAGTTAAAGATGGAGAAAGACATAATTTTTCATTAAGAGAGGATGGTATCTTGTCTTATCAAACTAGGTTGTGTGTCCCTAATGATGAAAGATTGAAAAGAGAGATCTTTAATCAAGCACACACTTTATCATATGCCATGCATCCTGGAGGTACAAAGATGTACCAGACCCTTAAAGAACACTATTAGTGGAATGGTATGAAGAAAGACATTGTGGAATACATTTCAAGATGTTTGATTTTTCAACAAGTGAAAGTAGAACATAAAGTTCCAGTTGGACTACTTCAACCCTTGTTGATGCCAGAATGGAAATGGGAGAGGATAACAAAGGACTTTATTTCTGGATTTCCTCGCACTAAAAAGAATCATGATGCAATATGGGTGATAGTGGATAGATTAATGAAGAGTTCTCACTTCTTAGCAGTTAGGATGGATTATTCACTTGAGAGGTTAGCAGAATTATTCATTAATGAGATTGTAAGGCTACATGGAATCCCTATCTCTATCGTCTCTGACCGAGACTCGAGATTTACATCTGGATTTTGGTCTAGCTTGCAAAAGGCCTTGGGTACTAAGTTGAATTTTAGCACCTCATTTCATCCTCGGACAAACGGTCAGTCAGAAAGAGTGATACAAATTTTGGAGGATATGCTTTGAGCATGCATTATGGATTTTGAAGGTAGTTGGGACAAACATTTGGCTTTAGTATAATTTTCTTACAACAATGCTACCAATCGAGTATTGGAATGTCCCCTTATGAAGCCTTATATGGAATAACATTTTGGACTCCTCTTTGTTGGAGTGAAGTTGGTGAAAGGAAACTTACTGGTCTTGAAATTGTGCAGAAAATAGAAGACAATGTAAAGGTGATCAACGTAAAGACAATGCAAGTGTTGTGAAATGAGTAAGAGAGAAAAGTTGCAGACACTGCGGATGCTAGCGCCAAGGATGGGTTTAGCTAGAAGGTAGTGATGCCAAAGAAGTTGAAACCAATACCTAGACCTCCACCTCCTTTCCCTTAGAGACTCAAAAAGAAGGAGAAAGTGGGTAAGTTTTAGCCCTTCATCTCCCTGTTAGAGCATCTTCAGATCAATATTCATCTCATTGAGGCATTAGAGAAGATGCCCTGATATGTGAAATGCATAAAGGACCTGGTGACAAAAACGAGGACGATGATCCAAGCGTTGTCCCAAGATCTTCAGCATTGCAGTGCTATTGCAACAAGTCCTTTAGGGTAGAAAAAAGAGGACTCCAGAGTTTTCACCATATCCTGCACTATTGAAGATGTTGACTTTGCAAAGGCATTATGCGATTTAGGCACCAGTATCAATTTAATGCCTCTTGCAGTGTTCAATAAGTTAGGCTTGGGAGCCCCTACACCTGCAAGCATGCAGCTATTGATGGCAGACAGGATGGTGCAGAAGCCTGTGAGGATACTCTATGACATGCTAGTCAAAGTGGAGAAATTCATATTCCCTACATATTTTGTGATCCTGGATTATGAAGTCAACTTCGATGTCCCAATCATCTTTAGAAGACCCTTCCTAGCCATTGGGCGAGCCCTAGTGGATATGGAATCATGTCAACTCAAGTTTAGAGTGAATGATGAAAAAGTTATCTTTAATGGTGGTCCTGAAATGCGCTTGTGTGTGCTCCTCAGACTGTGTTATGGCCTTGCAAACTTAAGGTCGTATTTGATGTAGCAACTGAGTCAACTAGGACTCAGTGTGAACTTATTATTGTACCAGGGTCTGAATCAACTCTAGAGACACGAATTCCATGCCTATTGAGGGAGGACATCTAGGTACTACCTCTAGTATAGTAGTTGAAGTAAGAGTGGGGCCCATCTCCCTCTTAGTATCCATTTGTGGGGGGCCTGGGTCTCTGGAGCAGCATCAGTGGAGGTAGTAGGCTCAGGCTATGGTGCCTCGAAAAACATCTCTAGTTGTCAAATAGGAGGATATGGTGCTCTCCTAATAGCCAAAGAATTATCATTAGCCTTGATCGGGCTGGCATCCTGAGTCTGCTGGACCTCAATAATCATGTCCATATTGTACAGAATCTCCACCCCCACCTCTATACATAAATGGTAAATCAAGCATGGGAATGGAATGGGATGGACCTCTTCAGAGCACGCTCGTGTATCTTCTCGCTATATATTAAGCCAAATCTATATTATAGCTAGCAATAATGCTAGTAATAAAAACAACGGGGTTCGGTGTCAAAGTATTATTCGCTTGAGTCGATTAGATCCACATATGTACAATAGCTCACCAAAATTTTCTGACAAAGCTAAGTGAAGCCTTCACTATTAGCGCATAACAAGATATCCAATCAGGGTCCTGGCCTTGCTCAGCTATATGATAGACAATCCACCTCATCCAAATGACCTTTTAGGCTGCATCTCTCATTAGAACTCGGTCCCTGGTCTATCCCAACCTGTAGTCATACTCTGTTATGGTCATGGGGGCCATGTACTTGGGACCAAATAGAAATCTTTGGTTGGTGGCCTCAGATATATCAACAATGACTCCACACACCATCGTCTATGTACGACAGGGTTATGCAAGGGGCTTCCCTTTATTTGGGGTTGTCATAATGATAGTAGCACCATAAGACCCGTAAAACTCATGAACTAGTGTTGGGGAGTAATTCTCGGATAGGGTTCTAACCAATCTAAGTGATAACGGGCCATGGTTTCTCAGAGCATAGGAGCACTATCAAATCTAGAAGTCATGATCCCCGGCTCTGCGAAAATAGTGCAGACTTGTCGACCTTGTCATCCTATGGGATGTTCTCCCTATATATGTCATACATATGTTAGACACATCATTATCTCGTCAATTTAGTTGGAGGGGCTGTTAGTACTAGGGTGCACTCAGAACTTGACTCCTCACCTAAACTGGAGTCGTCTCCATCTTTGGACCCTGATCGAGACCCCTTGCCAGAGTCTGTTATCTCGATTGACTTTTCTGCTGGGAACCTCCCTCTTTAGAATGGAGAGGATGAGAAACTATGGCGTGTACTTGGGTCGATAATATCTGTCTAGATACCACCGTGTTATGTCGTTGCTCAACACCCTCTTCTAGTTGGACGTTGAGCACTTCTAAGGATCCACTAGCCTGTAGACTGGCTTCAATGTTTGTAGGTTCATCATGGAGTTGGCTCTGTAAGGTCCATAACTTATCTCTTTTAGGATGGCGAGCCATAGTACCTGAAAGAACCAAAATAAAAGCATACATAAGTCCTATGAGTACAGAAACAAAAACTAAAAGTTAAGAAATTGATCATAGAAGGACCTACAAAGGTTACCTATGGGTTATAGGGTTAATTATGGATCGTAGAAGGTCTTCATAAGCAATAGGGAATAGTAACATTGGCTACTGGGAATATGCATACGGACTCAGTCGTGACCCGTAGCATGAATGATGACTTATAAACTGGGTCATAGGTACAACATCAGAATTTACTTCTTTCATCCATGGAACCTACAGACACTTTTTACGGGTTGTAGTATTAACTACGACTCATAAGCAGGTTCGTCTGGTAACATCTCAGAAAATCAAAGTTTTTGACCTCTACTTACGAGGGGTAACTACGGTTCTTGGACTAATCCATGGGCTGTAGAAGACCCTCGTACTATTGAAAAGTAGCAACCTGAGTTTTCTAAGTGTACCATTTGATTCTATGACAACATTACACACTACAATTTTAGTCTTGTCCTAGTCAAGTGAAAATGGCACGATTATGTTTAAGCACAATGACTAGAACACAGCAAAAAGGTGCACAAAATTAAGCAGCATCGAAGCAATGTCACTCAAACCAAGACAAATAAGTTCAACATGCATTCAATGTATTCCAAATCAACCAAAATAATATGCATAAACAAGTTATCAGCACCCAACCCAAAACATCACATATATAGGAAATTATCATTTGGACCCACAACCCATAATCCACTCAAGTACATGGAAACATACAGACAACCACCATTCGATCAATTCTAACATGCCATTATTCAAGTCATGCACTCCCTTTATCTATTCTAACAAGATAATTCAACATAACTTAGACACAAGTAGGATCATATAAGCAAATACACATTGAGGAGCACCTAAGACACCAAAATTTCAGACTACACTAATTATTTTAGGGCAAGAAAATCCTAAAATTCATACTCATTAGTTTCTCAAACCAATAAAACAATCTTCCAGCAAAAATGAAATTTGAAGAGAAACACTTACTGGATTACTGAGTACAAGGCCGAGAAAACTATAAAAAAACAAAATTCTTGGTGCCTTAAGGTCGCCTGAACAGTGCTTCCATCACTAGAATGTGGCTGAAAAATCATCAAAAAATATGGTGATACGAGGGGAGTGGTCGAAATTTTGGGACGGAGGGTAGGGTTTGGTATATTTTGAAAATAATTGTGAAAGTGAGAGATAATTGATTTTACCCCTCTTTTATTCAACTGGTCGGGTGGGGTTTAAGTATGATTTTGATTCCACAAAACCTCGATTATAGGTTGTAGAAAGTTTTACGACTCGTAAGACTTGGTTTCATGGTTTCTTAATCCTATTTTTAAAGAACTAGCATTACGAATCCTCTTATGGATCGTAGGATGATCTACGTGCCATAGGTTGTGTTCGTAAGTGCTCTCAACACTTAACAAAATTTCCAGAATCTTACCTGGAGTCCACGAACCCCGTTCATAGCCTGTAGTGGTATCTACAAACTGTAAAGTTAGCTCGTAGACTGGTGTGTACCAATTTCTGCTTATTGGAAATTGTTCTACAATTTGGTATACGGGTCATGGTTTGAACTACGTCCTGTGGAACCAGTTATAGAACTAGATTTTCTTACGTTTTGCACTGTTTTGTTACCTTTAGCCTATTCCTGCACATTCTCCGCAAAGCAAACTATTACCCTATAATTTTCCAATTTGTGAGTCCAAAATTACAACTAAAAAAATAAAAATTAAACTACCTATGAGTCCAAAAATCAAAATTAACATAAATACATAAAATTATAGCTAAAATCTTGGGTTTCCTCCAAAGTGGTGCCTGATTTATTGTTGCAGCATGACTTAGACTACTTGGTTACTCAAACTTCACCAAATGCCCATGCCTCTACTATCTGCACCTTCTCAGCATTGCCAATGTATGGTTTAATCCTTTGGCCATTAACTTTGAACCTCATGCCATTTTTCTTCTCCAACTCAATAGCCCCATGGGTGAAAACATGCGTCACTTTGAAAGGTCCTACCTATTTGGCCTTGAGTTTTCCAAGAAATATCTTCAACCTTGAGTTATATAGCAAGGCCAAGTCTCCCGGTGCAAACTGGCGATGTTCAATGCAATAATCATGTTGCATCTTCATCCTCTGCTTGTACAAAGCTGAGCTCTCATATATCCTCAAACGAAACTTATCAAGTTTGTTGAGTTGGCTTAGCCTTAAGTTTGCAGCATCACTCCAATCCAGATTCAATTTATTGAGTGCTCACATTGCCTTGTGCTCAAGCTCTAGCTTTACCAAAGACAAGTTGGTAAGGAGACATACCTATGGGATCTTTAATGTTGTTCGGTATGCCCATACTACATCATTAAGCTTTCACAACCAATTTGTTCGGTTCGCATTCACAATCTTAGATAGAATTTGTTTAATCTCTCTATTAGATACTTCAACCGTCCACTCATTTGTGGATGGTAAGGTGTTGCCACTCTGTGTTTTATACCAAATTTCTCAAGAAAATCTTTGAAAAACCAATTGAAAAAATGGGAACCTCCATCGTTGATGCTGCATGAGAAGTGCCAAACCAAGAGAAGATGTTTCTTTTTAGGAATGTTATGATACTTTTGCCTTCATTATTGGGAAGTGCAACCACCTCCACCCATTTTGACATAGTCCATAGCAACCAGAATATACTTGTTCTTATAAGAATTGGTGAATAGCCCCATGAAGTCTATCCCCCAAACATCAAACAACTCGATGGAGGTTCATGGGGCCATTCACCAATTCTGTGAATTATTTATGAATCATAGAGTTGGCCAAGGTTCGTGAAAAGTTCCGTGAAGTGATCCAAAGAGTTGTATCAACCCACTGTGTGAGCCTTCACGATCTGTGAAGGGTCCCGTGAAGTGATCCAGAGAGTTGGCCAAGGTTCGGGGCTGGACTCCGGACCAAGTGATGCTCCACAGACTAGTACATGGTCTGTGTGCAGCTACACGGTCCGTGAGGGCTCTCGTGAGTTGGTCCAAAAAGACCCCCGAGGGTTCAAGCCCTGACCAAGTGAGGTCTCACGGTCTGTGAGCCTCTAGACGACCCATGGGTGACTTCTATGAGTCACTGCTTTCTGTGATCTAGTACATTTTATTAATGGTTAATTTATAATTTAATTAGATCCTATGCCCCTTTTAGCCTTTCTATGGTCTCCTAACTCCCCTAAATCAAACCCTAATCCCCTCTAATTCATTCTATCACTCTTCAATTCACTTCAAAACTCTCTCAATCCTCTTAACATCCATTAATGAAATCTTGAAGAAATATGGGGAAAATCATCGTTGTTGCAAAATCATCCAATTCTCTTGACTAATCTCAAGGTATGTGGGATTGATTCATGGATTCCCTTTCATCCATGAAGACCCAAGAACTCTCTTCTTTAAATTATGAATTTAAGCCTTCTTTAAATGAGAGTTCTTTAAATTTTGAAGTATTTAATTGAATTGAGTAGTGGATTGTAGAAATTAGGCGATTTAAAATTGATTTAAGTTTGAATTTTCAATGTATTTGATGAAGGTCAAGTTATGCATGTCCCCTTTACTCTTAAACTATGCATGGTTAGTGTTTTAATGATGGTTTAAGTGTTGACTTAACTTGATATTCTTATGGACTACTCTTGATTTGAATTTAAAGTATGAATTCTAGTACTCATGCTATTCTCATTGTTACTCATGGCATTTGCATGCATGATCATGGATTTTCAAGAAGGTTTTGATGTGGGCTAAGTCCCAAACATGTTTATGATTATAGTTTTGAACAAGTATGGGTTATGACAAGAATTTGATCACATAATGTCTATGATATGGCTCTTTGAGCAACATGGGTGTTTACACCAATATGATATTATGATATGAAAAGTATGGATCTACTCTTATGCATGAAGTTTGACATGAAAGTGTATTTGGCTTTTTAGCATATAAAGCATGATTATGAAATGTATTTGACTCCTGTTAAGTATGCATTAGAGTAATGAAAGTGATTTGGCTTTTAAGCCCAAGTATGCATATTTTGATGTTCAAGTGTCAATTTTCTATTTTAAAAGTATGTATATGTATACGTATTCTTGTGGGATGATGACTTAGTACTGAGAAGGATTGGAGTAGCAAGTGGGTTATCCCCAAAGGTCCCACTCCTTTCTTGAAACTATGTGCCAACATAGGTTGCTACCGAAATGGGAGGCTCGTAAAGTATTCTTTGATATGATATGATATGATATGATATGATAAGATATGCTATGTTATGTAAATCCTTTCGAAATGACTGGATCGTAAGGAAGGTGGTCATCACACCAAAATAGGAGGCTCGTAAGGTGTGGTGTAGATTACCTTTGGCAAGTAATCTTCTCCGATCCGATGGGAGGCCTCATCGCGTAAGTTCATGTTGTAGATCACATGAGTTTTGATGTCGGTTATGGTTCCATCCACTCTATACTATAAGCATTATGGAATTTCATGCATCATGGTTATCATGGCATATTGATACGCTATCCTTTCTTATATTCTCTTTCTATGTAGTGCCCTTGTCATCTAGGTTGCTTATAGGTTCATGTAAATATACATTTGCATGCCCAAATACTTAGTGCTTTATTGTCATAACCCATACTCTTGTCTTCATGTTCTAACCATGTAGGGACCAGTGACGACCTCTATCTACCATTGAATGACGAGTGACATTCTTGAAGCTTTTGCTTGCGGTGAGCCCTTTGTTCAAGGGCAAAATCTACTTTTCTCTTTCTTGTATTGTTCTACTTTCTTCCATTATGACTTGAGAGTGAGGTTGGATTATGTCAAGGCCCCACTCTAACTTATGTAGAGGCTATGTTGTACATGTTAGAATCTTGCACGTTGTATATGTTTCTTGATGAGATATTATAACTATTGAGATTTGGCTATGAGATTGATGTTTCGATTATACTTATAACTATGTATGGGCTTGTGAATGTTGAGAATGTGCTTATGTGGAAAGTCCCTTAACCCGGTATGCCCCCGTAGCTTGAGTCCTACTTACTCGCCCCTTAGAAATATTTGTTATGTGCTACGTGATTCATGTTCATCCCATTCCCGGCAACATCCCTATAGCTTGAGTCAAAATCCCCATTTTCCCTAGAGTTATGTTCTATGTGTTTACTTTTCCGCGCTTCCGAACCGATAATATGTGTAATGATGCTATGATGGCTTGATCGAGGACTTTGAGTTCTCCGTTGCCATGTCACATCTAGGCCCCCTTCCGGGTTGTGACAAAGATGGTATTAGATCCCTAGGTTTGTAAATGATCCTTGGAGTCCAACATACCGCGTCGATTAGAGTCTTGTTCATGGGTGTTATGCGCATTATGCCTATGAATAGGAGGCTATGACAATGTTTTAGGAATTTGCCTCATTTAATTGCTTCCCTATGTCATGCTGAGAGCTGTTATGATACCTTCCCTAAACTCTGGTATTCTTGTCGCTCTTTCAGAACATGCCTCCCAAAAGTGCTCCCTTCCCTCTTCAAGCCATAGAATTTGAGGAACAATCCCCTCAGACACCAGTAGAGGAATAGGTGTCTCATGCCGAACTCAAGAATGTGGTTTCTATGTTGGCCCAAGCAGTGGCTAACCAAGATAGGCTAGGTAATCCCACAACTATTGGGACTTCGGCCTCTAGGGTGAGGGATTTCACCTGGATGAACCCTCTGGAGTTCTTTGGCTCAAAGGTGGATGAAGATGCTGGCTCAAAGGTGGATGAAGATGCTCAAGAGTTCATTGATGAACTCACTAAAGTGTTGACTATTATGGGTGTTAGTTCTGGAGAGAAGGCTGAGTTGGTTGCATTGAAATTGAAAGATATGGCCCAGGTATGGTGTAATCAGTGGCTAGTTGAGAGGATGGTTGATGTCAAGGTTGGGTATGAGGTTGGTCGAATCCACAAATAGTGAAATTCTTGTTTAAGGTAGATCCGAGTCTTTTCTTGGTAGTTGATGTTAAGATAAAACAAGACCGAGATCCTTCCTTGGTAGAGTTGAAGAAGTTGGTTGCCGATGGAAAGATTGAGGTTTCCTCCCAAGGGGGAGATGGTGTTTTACCATACCAAAGTCGATTGTGTGCTTTGGATGTTGATGGCTTAAAGGAGGTTATCCTGGAAGAGGCTCATAACTCTCAATATTCTATTCATCCGGAATCTACCAAAATGCACCAGGATTTGAGAGAGTTGTATTGGTAGCACAAAATGAAGAAGGATATAGCCAAGTTCGTGTCGGAATGTCCTAATTGCCAACAAGTAAAAATGGAACATCAAAGGCCCGGTGGTTTGACACAAGATGTTGAAATTCTTACTTGGAAGTGGAAAAATGTGAATATGGATTTTGTGGTTGGGTTGCCTCGTACTTGGAGGAAATTTGATTCTATATGGGTTGTTGTTGATAGGATGACTAAGTCAGCTCACTTCTTATCGGTTAAGACTATCAATGGTACCGAGGAGTATGCCAAGGTGTATATTCGGGAGTTGGTAAGATTAAATGGTATACTAAGGTCTATAATATCGAATCGCGGTACCCAATTTACTTCTAATTTTTGGAGGTCTTTTCAAAAAGGACTTGGTACTAAGGTCAAGTTGAGCACCGTGTTTCATCCTCAAACTGATGGGCAAGCCGAAAGAATAATTCAAACCTTGGAGGACATGTGAAGGGCTTGTGTGTTAGAATTCAAAGGAAATTGGGATGATCATTTACCTCTCACTGAGTTTTCTTACAATAATAGTTTCCATACTAGCATTGGTATGGCTCCATTTGAAGCTTTGTATGGTAGGAGATGTAGATCTCCGATTGGTTGGTTCAAAATAGGTGAAGCAGGCTTGTTAGGCCCAGATTTGGTAATTGAGGCCATTGCAAAAGTGAAGTTGATTAGGGAGAGATTGAAGACGACTCAAAATTGCCAAAAGTCTTATTTAGATGTTAGGAAGAGAGATCTCGAATTTCATATTGGTGAGTGGGTGTATGTAAAAGTGTACCCCATGAAAAGCATCGTGTGTTTTGGCAAAAAAGGCAAGTTGAGCCCCCGGTACGTTGGACCTTATGAGATCGTGAAGCGGGTTGGCAACGTGGCTTATAGGTTGGATTTGCCTTTGGACATGAGCTTCATTCATTCGGTATTCCTTGTGTCCATGTTGATGAAGTTGGTTGATGACCCTAAGGCAATTACACCTTTGGAGGGTGTGACGGTTGAGGAGAATTTGACCTATGAAGAGATGCCAGTTGAAATTTTGGATAGACAAGTGAAGCAGCTTCGCAACAAGGAAGTAGCTTCGATCAAGGTGTTTTGGAGAAACCAAGACATGGAGGGTGCAACGTGGGAATCGGAGTTGGACATGATGGAGCGATATCCCTATCTTTTCCAATCCACTCAAGCCTAAGGTACTAGGTTCTATCCCTTTTATGGTCCTAATTCCTTGCTTCTTGAGTTTCATGACATTGCATGCATGCATGAGCACGAAAATGATTTAAATGATGTTTTGACATGAGTTTTGAATAACATTTGAAATAATGCATGATCCGTTATAAGTTTTGATGAAAATGTCTCTTATTTGATTGTTGTCTTCAAACCGTAGTTTTAGCTCATTCGAGAACGAATGTTCCCAAGGGGGAGATGCTATAACAACCCAAAATTTTTTAACTTCATAATGGTTGGTCAAGGTTAGTTTTGAACTTGTCATGGTTGAATTTTGGTAGCCATGGGTCGTATTCAAGTGGCCGGATTCAAAGAAATTGTTTTGGTGTGAAGTTGAAAGTTAGGCAGCACTGACTTTGAGAGGGCATATGTTTTTCTACAGGTTGAATTGTGTGGGCTATGATATATCAAATCGAAGCTCTTTGAGTTATCTTTTCAACTCATAATTCACTCAATTCGGAGTTTGTATATGAAAGTTATATCCCTCACAGTGAGACTGTTTGTTATTAGAAGTATGTCAGAAAAAGTTTTCGGATTGGGGTCTATGTGTGGGACCATGGACCGTTTGGTGGTCCACAGTCCGTGGTGGTGTTTGTGGGTTGGTCCAGTGTGCTCCTAGGGGTTGGGGTCCAAGACGTGGGCCAAGTGTGGCCCCACGGACCACTTCACAGTCTGTGAAGGGTCCCGTGAAGTGATCCATAGACTTGGCCAAGGTTCGGGGTAGGACTCTTGACCAAGTGATGATCCACAGACCAGTACACGGTCTGTGTAAAGCTACACAGTCCGTGAGGCCCCTCGTGAGTTTGTCTAGAAAGTCCCTTGAGAATTCAAGCCGAAGCCGAGACCAAGTGAGGTCTCACGAATAGGTTCACGGTCCGTGAGCCTCTGGACGACCCCTGGGTGCCTTCCGTGAGTCACTGTTTTATGTGATCTAGTCCATTTTATTAATGGTTAATTCATAATTTAATTAGATCCTATGCCCCTTTTAGCCTTTCTAAAGTCTCCTAAATCCCCTAAATCAAACACTAATCCCCTCTAATTCATTCTATCACTCTTCAATTCACTCCAAAATTCTCTCAATCCTCTTGACCTCCATTGATGAAAGCTTGAACAAATTTGGGGAAAATCATCTTTGTTGCAAAATCATCCAATTCTCTTGACTAATCTCAAGGTATGTGGGATTGATTTATGGATTCCCTTTCATCCATGAAGACCCAAGAACCCTCTTCTTTAAATTATGAATTTAAGCCTTCTTTAATTGTGGGTTCTTTAACTTTTGAAGTATTTAATTGAATTGAGTTGTGGGCTATAGAAATTAGGTAATTTTAAGTTGCTTTAAGTTTGAATTCTATGAAGTTTCAATGGATTTGATAAAGGTCAAGTTATTCATGTCCCCTTTACTCTTGAACTATGCATGGGTAGTGTTTTAATGATGGTTTAAGTGTTGATTTAACTTGGATTTGTTATGGACTACTCTTGATTTGAATTTAAAGTATGAATTCTAGTAACCATGGTATTCTCATTGTTACTCATGGCATTTGCATGCATGATCATGGATTTTCAAGAAGGTTTTGATGTGGGCTAAGTCCCAAACATGTTTATGATTATGGTTTTGAACAAGTATGGGTTATGATAAGAATGTGATCACATAATGTCTATGATATGCCTCTTTGATCAACATGGGTGTTTACACCAATATGATATGATATGGTATGACAAGTATGGACCTACTCTTATGCATGAAGTTTGACATGAAAGAGTATTTGGCTTTTTAGCCAATGAAGCATGATTATGAAATGTATTTAACTCTTGTTAAGTATGCATAAGAGTAATGAAAGTGATTTGGCTTTTAAGCCCAAGTATGCATGGTTTGATGTTCAAGTGTTAAGTTCCCATTTTAAAAGCATGTATATGTATACGTATTCTTGTGGGATAATGACTTAGTATCGAGAAGGATTAGAGTAGTAAGTGGGCTATCCCCAAGGGTCCCACTCCTTTCTCGAAACTATGTGCCAATGTAGGTTACTGCCGAAATGGAAGGCACGTAAGGTATGCTTTGATATGATATGATATTATATGATATGATATGATATATTATGTAAATCCTTCCGAAATGACCGGGTGGTAAGGAAGGTGGCCATTACACCGAAATGGAAGGCCCGTAAGGTGTGGTGTAGATTACCTTTGGCAAGTAATCTTCTCCGATCCGATAGGAGGCCTCATCGGGAAAGTTCATGTTGTAGCTCACATGAGTTTGGATATCGGTTATGGTTCCATCCCCTCTATACTATAAACATTATGGTATTTCATACATCATGGTTATCATGGCATATTGATATACTATCCTTTCTTATATTCTCTTTCTATGTATGTGCCCTTGTCATCTAAGTCACTTATAGGTTCATGTGCATATACATTTGCATGCCCAAATACTTAGTGCTATATTGTGCTAACCAATGCTCTTGTCTACATGTTCTAACCATGTGGGGACCGGTGATGACCTCTATCTACTGTTGAATGACGAGTGACATTCTTGAAGCTTTTGCTTGCGGTGAGCCCTTTGTTCAAGGGCAAATCTACTTTCTCTTCCTTGTATTGTTCTACTTTCTTCCATTATGACTTGAGGGTAAGGCTGGATTATGTCGAGGCCCCGCTCTATCTTATGTAGAGGCTATGTTGGACATGTTAGACTCTTGCACGTTGTATATGTTTCTTGATGAGATGTTATGACTATTGAGATTTGGCTATGAGAATGATGTTTCGATTATGCTTATGACTATGTATGGGCTTGTGAATGTTGGGAATGTGCTTATGTGGAAAGTCCCCTAACCCGGTATGCCCCCATAGCTTGAGTCCTACTTACCCGCCCCTTAGAAATATTTGTTATGTGCTATGTGATCCATGTTCACCCCATTCCCGACAACATCCTCATAGCTTGAGTCCAAAGCCCCATTTTTCCTAGAATTATGTGTTATGTGTTTACTTTTCCGCGCTTGCAAATCGATGAAGTGTGTAATGATACTATGATGGCCTGATCGAGGACTTTAGGGTTCTCCTTCACCATGTCACATCTAGGCACCCTTCCGGGTCGTAACATGGACCAAGATATTTAAAGTTTTCTCTTTTGGGAATGAATTAAATGTCAAACCATACAGTACACCTGTATGCTAAAAGAAAAAAACAAAAACAACAAAAATGTAAAATAAGAAAAATAAGATTTAACTCACAAATCACTCTAATTAAATAAATCTAAAAGTTGTATTCCCCAGGAATGGCGCCAAAATTTGATCATCCCAAACTACACCTCCCAATCAAGGTATAAGTGGTTTCTATTTAAATATAGAACCTAACAATGGATAGGTTTCATCCCGCGAAGAATAAGGCGTAGACTTGGAGTAATTAAAAGCAATTAGAATTAATTAATCAACTTATTTCCCGAAAGGAGGGTTTACAATAAAATGCAATAAATAAACCTAAACTAGAATCAAATAGGCAAGTGCAAGTGTTGTGAAATCAGTGAGAGAAGTAACTAGGGTATTGTATTCTCCATGAATTCCTAACTTAGTATAGATAGATAATCATAACCTTTTCTAATGTGTAGCATACAAAACTGGTAAGTTATGTTCACCTAACCCTTACCTTGTCCCAGTACAACCATCCCTTGATCCATTTAGGTTGATTAGACAAGTGTAATCACGTCGACTACTATTATTCTATCTCTTTTCTTATTCATTACCCCCTTGATATAGTAAGTATGATTAGGCGAGTTCTAACATTGACCATCATTGAAAAAACATTCAAAATAAAGAGATAAATAATACATGCATGCACACTTTCAAAGGATTACGAATTATCTGGTTTTTACTTTGTTAGTTCTTCATGGTTCTCACAATTCTAGTTGTGAATTTAGCTACTCATGTTTATTGTAGATGAAAGAATCATGTTATGGATTTTCATAATTAAACACTTACAATGATGAATTGAAGAACACAAATTTCAAATTCTTCATGAAAATCATAAGATTGTAATACGAAGATAATGTCAAAAATAGTTCACACAAAATCTCCAAGAAATAAAGTAACAATCTCAAGTATCAGTTCTTGACGTTCTAATTGCTCTCTCTATCTAAGAAACCTAAAAACCTATTTATAATAAAAGGAAACCAAATAGAAGACATCACGACCCATGATTAGCCTTCGTAGACTGCATTGCACAAAATCTGTCCTCAACACACGAACATTTCCTATGGACCATCTTCTGACTTACAGCCTAGAGGTTTTATCTGGTAACTCTTCAATAAATCTTTAAAATCTCTGATCCTCTAGGCACAAACTCGTATATGACCCATCACCTTACTTATGACCCTTGAAAGCCTTCGTTTGATAATGGTTCAGCACTTATGCATATTTTCTAATCTTCACGATATGAGCAGGGATACAAAGCATCAAATAGTCTATGACCCATCTAATAACACATAACTTTAACTTCTAAAAATTAGCCTTTCACTGGATCTAGCCCACAAAATGCATCTACAACTCATGGAATGAACCACGGCCTGTAGAAAGCCTCGTGAAACCTTAAAAGTCTACAATCTATATAACTTGGCCAAAAAATATCCTAATTCCTGAAATCCTGCAAAATCAACACAAAAACATATCAAACCTACTAACATCATTTTGAGAACACACAAAATCTAAGTTTAAAGCATCAGAAGTGTCATATTTTGGTGGCACATTAGTACTCACCCAACCTTGTATCCTCCCTACAGATCTAGCACAGGGACACCAATAGGGTAGTTGATCCTATTCTACTAGAGTTCTTTCTTACTATCCCAGATTTCAACAGTGAGGCTTGGACTCTAAGTCGGCATTAATCTATTGAGACTTCTTTTATTATTCTTTATATCAAACTTTGTATCATACATTATTAGAAAATGTTATACTTACTTATTCGTACTACTTTAGATACTCTTGTAGTCATGACTCCAAGTTTAAGGATTTTGTATTAAGTGTTGTGTTGCTTATGCTTTACTATTATTTCCCTTCAGTCGCGATTCAATTTTAGGTCATGACAAGTTTTGTATCAGAGCTCTAGCTTTGTTGGATCGTGAGTCAAGAGTGATATGTCTAGTAGTGTCTCACAAGTTGGTATGTAGACATCTATACCTATCTTCAAGAGGCTACGGGACACTTGATAGGAAAAACTTCAGTCATGTTTCCATTCATGCATTTCTTCATATTAACTATTTTGAACATATCTAATCTACTCCATCAGCCCTAGATATCATCCCTTCACTTCAAGAGCTACTTGTATGTGTGTTATCCAGGATTGAGTGACTCTAACCCTCGTTATTCTCGATGCACCATCTCCTATAGTGTCAATTGTCCCTTTTTCAACTCTAGTTGATCCACCTATAGTGCATTATGGTCCTTCATTAGCTCCAGGAAATCCTCCCATAGTTTTTATTACTCTGACTCAGCCTAATCGACCAAGTACTGGGTCACAGCTTCAGGGTTTGTCTATTGCACCGCCTAGATTTATGGTGACACCATCCTCTACCAGCCCCTGCTATGTCTATTGTGGAGCAGAAGAGTGTTTAGAGGTTTTTTCGGTTAGCTCCTCCTAGATTTGATGGTACACTCAAAGATAGGGCTTATGATTTTCTTTTAGAGTGCCAGGATCGGTCGTGTAATTCAACTATTCTTGTGTCGCATGGACTAGCGTATACCTCTTATCAAATCACTACTTGACCAAGGAGTGGTAGAGATCATTATTAGCTCACACACCTGTTGGATCATTGGTTTTGACTTAGGATTTGTTTACAGAAGTGTTCCAAGAGAGGTTTGTGCCATATATCCTTCAAGACAATTACCAAGATGCGTTTGATAGGCTTCAACAGGGTTCTATGTAAGTATTGAACTATGAGCCCAGATTTAATGCATTGTCCATGTACGCCTTATGTAGTATCCCTACAGATTTGTAGGGTATCTTTAGGAGGCCACAACTCATTTGGTTCTAGCAGGTGGTACTTTCCAGAGTAGTGGATCACTCCTGTATGATTGAGTGTTTTATACATGATAGATAGGGTGGCGAGAAGAGATTTCATCAGCATGGCTAGTTTAGTGGACCCTCGCAATGAGATAAAGAGTTTGAAAGACAGAGTCATCAAGACTGGGCAGTCCATTCATCTATCGCTACATCTAACAGTATTGATAGGTCTAGGCCTAGTCGGATAGATCGTGATTTAGCCAAATATTGTCCATATCATGAACCTTCCACCTAGGCTTTAGAGTTCTAGAAAACCCTCCATCCCTAGTATCTAACAATCCGAAAATTTTTGAAACTCCTTATGGTTGATATCTTATGACGTTATACTATTCATGGTTGAAATTTGGTAGCCATGGGTTGAGTTTAAGTGGCCGAACGAAAAAGGGATCATTTTGGGGCCTAGAGGGGCCGTTTGGACAGTGAGCTTCGCAGAAGCATAAATTTTAGTGTGATTTGAACCATGTGGCCTACTACATATCAAATTGATATATTTGCATTATATTTGTAACTCAACTTATCCCACTCGATTCCAAGTTTTTATGAGAACGTTAAGGCCAAAATAGTGGGACTACCTGAAATTCGAAAGATATTGGAAACTTGACCACGAGACCTTAAACGGCTCGTTTGAGCCTAAACGGCTCGTGTACTGTCCCGTCAAAAGGGAAAGTAGCTAGGACAAGCCATGCATGTGTTTAGGGGACTAAGTATGGGTTCACGGGACACTTACACGGCCTGTCAACCTTCAATCGGTCCGTTAAAATGCACGTCAAGTGTTCCAGAAAGTCCTCCGTTTAGACAGATGAAACTTTGAGATGCCATAACTTTTATCACATGATGCACTGGGTGCTACACTTTATATCAAATGAAATCTCATTGAGTTAGCTTTGCAACGCAACTGATTTCACTCAATTCGGAGCTTGGATGATCTAATTATGATCATTTTCATGAGACTGCCCGAAACTAGAAATTTGCCTCGGAAAGTTACAAGTCCAGTCTCACGGACCATCAAACGGTCCGTGAAACTGTTGACGGCCTGTGAACTGTGTTGTTAAGTGTGACAGTAAGCTCCCAGAGTCGGGGAGCCAAATAACGGACTAAGTCAAGTCTCACGGACCATCACATGATCCGTGAGATTGCTCACGGCTCGTCAAATGGACCGTGAAGTGTTACAGTGAGCTCGTCAAAGTCAGACTTGAAAATTTGGCTAAGTGTGGTGAGATGGAGGGTTGAACGGCTCGCAAACAGTGAGACGGGCACTGTAGCATCCGTCTCACATTGCTTGGTTTCAGAAAGTTACATTGTTTTTGAGGTATTTTCGTTATTTAATTAATTCCTAAGCCTCTTTTAAGTCCCCTAAGGCCCCAAAACCTTGAGAACTGATCATTAACCCTACATACCCTTTTAAAACATTCTCAAACTTCTTCAAATTCTCAAGGGTTCCATTGATACCTCTCTAGTTCTTGAGCACCATTGTTGAAGATTCGAAGAAAATTCAGGGGAAGTGATCAATTCTTGATTCTCTACGCAACCCAATTGTTTGTTATAAGGTATGTGGGTGTTAAATTCGTGGGTTCTTCCACCCATGAAGCCCAAGAACTCTAACTCTTTAAATTATGAATTTTTACGTTTTACTTAGTTATGGGT
>JBCEWC010007826.1:0-20847 GCA_038996855.1 Solanum aculeatissimum | reverse complement strand
TCCCATAATCCCGGTGTGCCCCCATAGCTTGAGTCCTACTTACCCGCCCCTTAGAGATAATTGTTATGTGCTATGTGGAATCATGTTCATCCCATTCCCAACAACATCCCCATAGCTTGAGTCCAAAGCCCCGATTCCCTTAGAGCTTATGTGTTATGTGTTTTTCTTTCGTGCTTCCAAACTGATGATGTGTGTGATGATGCTATGATGGATTGATCGAGGACTTTCTAGTTCTCCTTCGCCATGTCACACCTAGGCCCCTATCTGGGTTGTGACTGGTAATGTCAAAATAGGAGTAAAAGTAAGACGATCCTTTAACAATTAGAAACTCCTTTCACACTTGTTGGACCATTAGAATTTTACCTTTTTTGGGTCAACCTAGTTAAAGGAGAAGCAATGGAGGAAAATCCCTAAATAAACCTTCTATAATAACCAGCCTAACCTAAAAAGCTTCTAATAAAAAATGAAAATAATGGTCTAGGCCAATTCTTCACCACCTTCATTTTCTTTGGATAAACTCTAATACCATCACCTAAAATAATGTGATCAAGAAAAGCCACCTCTCTTAGCCAAAATTCACACTTACTAAACTTGGAAAAGAGTTGCTTATCTCTCAATGTTTGCAACACAATCTTCAAATGGTTTTCATGGTCATTCACGTCCCTTGAATAAACCGAAATATCATCTATGAATACCACCACAAATATATCCAAATATGGTTTGAAGATCCGGTTCATCAAATCCATAAAATAGGCAGGGGTATTTGTTAGTCCAAATAACATAACAAAAAATTCAAAGTGACCATACCAAGTTCTAAATGTTGTCTTTGGAATATCATCATCGTTTAACCTCAATTGGTGATATCCAGGCTGAAGATCAATTTTAGTAAAATAGCTTGCACGTTGAAGTTGATCAAATAGGTCATCGATCTTTGGAAGTTGATACTTGTTTTTTATGGTTACCTTTTTCAATTGTCGATAATCCACACATATCCAGAGTGAACCATCCTTCTTTCTTACAAACAATACTGGAGAACCCCATAGTGACACACTAGGTCTTATGAACCCTTTATCATGCAAATCTTTTAGTTGTTCCTTCAATTCTTTCAACTCCGTTAGGGCCATGCGGTATGGAGGTATAGAGATAGGTTGAGTGTTGGATAAATTATCAATACCAAAATCTATTTCCCTTATAGGAGGAAGATTGGGAAATCATCGGGAAAGACATTAGGAAACCCATTTACTATAGGGACCGAACCAAGATAGGAACATAAGACTCAACATCCATGACTCAGATAACATGATATAGACAACCTTTAGAAATCATTTTCATTGCTTTCTTATAGGAAACTTGAACGTGGAATTGGTTCCCTTCCATTCAAGAATAGGCTCATTGGGAACTTGGAATGTGACCTTGTGGGTCCTACAATCAATAGAAGCATAGGATGAATTAAACCAATCCATACCAAGAATAACTTCGAAATTGGTCATATCAAGTTCAACTAAATCACATGGGAAGATTTTATGCAAGACCGACATAGGACAATTTCTATAGACTTTCTTAGCTAGGATTGACTCACTAATAAGAGTATAAACCAAATAAGGCTCTAACAAAACTTCTGGAAGCACATCAAATATTATGGCAACATAAGGAGTAATAAAAGACATATTGACACTGGGGTGAAGCAAGGCATACATATCATGATCAAATACTCTTAACATACTGGTAACTGCATCAGGAGCCTCATCGAATCCTTGTCTAGCATGTAAAGCATAGAATTGATTACCACATAGACCACCAGCTTGAACTTGGGAACTTGTTGCACTTGCCTTTTTGAGCTACTTGACCTAGTGGACGACCTTCCTTATCCTTATTGGCAACATTGGGACATTTCAGAATATTATGTCCCATCTTTCCACAACCAAAGCATGCATCAAAACCTCTCAAGCATTCACCAACATAGTTCCTCCCACACTTGGGGCACCTAGGAGGGATAGTACCATCTTTTACAACATCACCTTGAAACTTAGGAGTTGCCCCTTTCTCTTTTTCAAACCATTGAGGAGCACCCTTTGAAGACTGTTGTCCTTGTTGGAATCGGCCTCTGGTGAATTTACTATAGGACCACCATCATAATGAGCCCTCTTAGACTCCCTTGATTTCATCTTTTGAAATTTATCACTCTCCACTTTTTCAACATATGTCATAAGTCTAGATATATCCATATCCTTTATGAGGATGGTAGCCTTACATTCCATCTTCACCAAGTTGGACGCCCCCAAAGTGAATTTGTTCATGCGGCCCTTGAGTCGGCTACCATAGAAGGAGAAAATTTAGACAACATAGTAAACTTGAGGGAATACTCCCTCACACTCATTCCACCTTGTTTCAAATTCATGAATTTCATCACCTTAGCTTTCCTTAGCTCAAGTACGAAGAAATGATCAAGGAAAGTGTCTTGAACATCTCTTAATCAATAGCACCTTCATCAACTCTTTCAGACTTTCATTAACTGAACCAAACCTGAGCGACTCCCTGAAGTTTATAAGCTTCCAATTTGTCCATCTCCTCCGAGGACACTCCCATAAACTCCACTACCTTGTAGATCTCATCAAAAAACTCTTGTGGATCCTCGTCCACCTTTAAACCATAAAACTCTAGGGAATTCATTTTAGCAAAGTCTCTTATCCTTGAAGCCGGAGTGGGAGTCTTAGGAGAAGTAATAGCCTAATCCAACATGGTGATAATATCTCTAAACTCATCATTAGACACCGGGTCCACTTGAGGGATTTGGGGAGCTTGAGGAGCCAGAGGAACTTGGTTTGCATTGGAATAATTTCCTCTTAGAAATGGAGCACGTCATGGAGCCATTTCTAAAAACACCAAGGGACAATTTTTAGGATACAAAAACTTTAAAGGCACGACATTGGGTACAAAAGAAGCAAAGTTTTCCTAAAATGTCTTATAGCCTCCTATTCACGGATGTGGCGCGCTTCATACCAATGAACAAGACTCTACTCAACGCGGCATGTTAGACTTCCTAGAATGCTTTCAAACCATGTACTTTGATACCCCTTTTTTCATGATCCAAACCTAGGGCCTAGCTATGACACGGTGTATGTGACACCCGAAGACATCCCATCCAAGCCTCATGTTCAAATTATAAGCATTCATGAGGTGTAATCAGCATACATCATAGAATAAGCAAGTAGAAGTATATAGAAATAAAATTTCATAGTTCCCATAAGGTAATATACATCCATCCATAGTCCAAATCATGCCTATACATTATAGATCTTAGCGGGAACTAGCACATAGTTCACTAGCTAACCCTCAAGATATACATCAAAAATATGAAAACGATAAAGTCTCAACATAAAGGAAAAAACACATCATAAGGCTTGTTCTCAAAGCATGGTAACTCACCAACAAGTCTTCAAACTCAAATCCGAAGTTAGCCACGAAATGGAATAGCCTCTTCGTCATCCATCCCTACATGGTAAGGTCATGTAGGTAAAGAAGTATGTGTTAGTACATAAAATGAACTAAGTATATAAGAATGCCATGAATCAAAGGACATCATCAAAGTAGCAATATGCATAATCATAAATAATAGAATAAGGTACAATATGCGTGATCATGCGAGTTTAAAATCTTAGAAAGAAGCATCATAAAATCCATTCATCATCTTTCAATACATATGTGGGAATACTTAAATCATGCATATACATAGCTTCAACATAAGACATACTTCATTAAAATGATGCTTTCATAATTCATAAATAGTCATCATAGCTTTCGTGAAAACATCATGTTATAAGAATAGTCCATCTACTTTGCTTTCATCATAGTATGGGTAGACATTCCCACCTTAACATCATCATCATAAATATTAGGGTTTTTATCACCGTCTTTATTATAGCATCATCATAGCTTTCATAACATCATCATTTTCATAAAACATGCCTTTACATATTGAGATCATAATCATAAAATTTCATATATTCATCATACGAGACTAGGGCTAGGTGTGGGTCTAAGAACAATTGAGTCAAAATCATGCAATTGAATAGAGTTCATAGAGTAAAATGTGCCTTTAAATCAATCTATAGCATTAGAAAATGAACCCACATCAAATTATTAAGTCGTAATCATGCGTGCTTTGAAATCTCATACTTTTTCTTGAAAATTATATACATCATGAAATTTATCATAATACATGCATAATTAGTCATAATTATCATGTAGGAATCATAACTTAAAAGCCCATAAGAATTTATCATTAAACTTTGATAAAAAGAAGATTTTGGATTGGGCTTCGTGGATGAAACTAATCCATGAATGAAACCCTACATACCTCAAGTAGAATCCTTAAAATAGAGGAGAAAAATATGCAAAATCCTTAATCAAACCTTTATGCTTTAGCTTCAATGTAACCCTTGACTTATAGAGAGACATATTGAGAACCCTTGAGAGAACATTTAAGAACTAAAGTATTTGAATGAATAAGGAATAGTCCCTTATAGAGGTTAGGTCGATTAGGGTAGTTAAAAGGGACAAAATGACATAGTTTAGGAGATAGATGGATTCGAAAAGTCAAAAACACCCTTCATTAAAAACTGTGGAGCTATCCATGAAACCTTTTTTATTAGAGGTGGATCGACTTACAACTCGTATCTTACCTCGTGGATCAGGGTGACAGAAAATATGAGTTTCTAGAATTGTAGCTCCTAGGCTAAAAACATGCATCATGGTTCGTGGATTAACTTATGGGTTGTAGAACTCATCATAGAGTAATTCCAGACTTAGGCAAAAATTTAGGTTCCTTAGGGCCTCCACCTACGAAATAACTTACAGGTCATGGATTGACATACGAGCCCATATGCTAACTCGTAAGTTAACTTCCTATAAATTCTTAAATTTCCATTTTCCTAGGCCCTTTCCATGAGACCACTTACAACCTGTGGTTGCACCTACGGGTCACAACTTGGCTCGTGAGTCAGATCACCAGAAATTATCCTGTCCTTTAGTTTTCCAGGCCACAAAACATGAGAGGTGTTACATGATCAATGCATCATTTAAAATATGAAATAGAGTACATCACATACATATCTATGTGAGAGGATACCACAATTGACAATAAACCATGTGAGCTATAACATGGAGTCCCAATGTTGCCTCTACACCGGATAAAGAAGGATTTGCTTGTCAAGGTAGAACTCTACCCCACTAGGTGGGTGTCATGAACATGAAGCTATATGTAGATCCACTAGCTATGCCATATTGGTTGATAATCCTATGGTGGCACATAGTTATGAGACTTAAGATTTTATATAAATGTCACGACCCAAGCCTAGGTCCTAGATGCGACATGGTAAATGGGGAACCCGAAGGTGCCCCAAATAAGCCTTATAGTATACTTAAGCACATACTTGGTCTAGGAAGTATGGATCAACCATCAACAATTAGTACTAAAGGGATTCGATATATCGGATACAAGCTAGGGGAATAAGAGGAAAGGAATCCCATCATACACTTTCATCAACACATAGACTAAGGGGAAGGGATCATGGGACACACTCTATGAGGAGTAGGGACTTAGAAAGATTAACACTTGATGTCAACATCAAGTTACAATATACAAAGGGGTAGGGACTAGAGAGAGATCTTCATAGATACATAAGCATCGCTTGAGTTGTACATAACACATTATCTAATAACACCTCTAAGTCATAGATGGGACGGGGACCAAGACATGCCCCTAGTTCACCCTCAAAAGTAAATAACAAAGTAGCAAAGTCTTATCGTAAGCAACATAGAGAATGGATGTTGTTCCCGAAATAGAGTACTTGCCATAAGAAAGTATTCAAAAAATCCTACTAGCCACAAAGAGGTGGATCGATAGTAGCTCTGATCCCTACATGGTTAGATCATGTAGGCAAAACGTATGTGTTAGTACTTACGATGTGCTAAGTTTGCGGGATGCAATGTAACAAGAAAATCATAAGTCATAATAGACAAGATGCATAATCATATACACAGGAAATAAGCTCAATATGACATGAATGGTTAATGCCTTAGTCAAAACATGCATGGGAGGTAATCCAAACCTCATAACATAGCATGCATATGTGAGAAGTAGCCATAACCGACATTAAGACCATGCGAGCTACTACATTGAATCCTGATATTTTCTCCACACCAGGAAAGGAGTGATCTATTGTGTCAAGGTAACCCAACCTTACCTTACGACAATGCCTTTTTGGTAGGTGTTACATGATGTCCTTATCTTACGACATTGTCTTTTTGGTAGGTGTTCATGATATCCTTAACTTATAATATTATTTTTTCGATAGGTGTTATATGATGACCTAACCTTATGGTATTGCCTTTTTAGTAGGTGTTATATGACGACATTGTCTTAAGGTATTGCCTTTTTGGTAGGTCTTATATGATATCCTATAGTGACACATAGTTATGGGAAGTAAAGCTTTATATAAGGATCCTTGGGGATAGTCCCCACTCTAAATCTCATTCAGTGCTAAGTCAAAATCTAACGAAATACTTAAATCATAGTCATATCATACCTAACTTCATAATTTATAGAATTCTCATAGGAGTAGTTCATCAAATTCACAATATCATAGCATCAAACAAGGGCTACATATCTTTCATAATTTTCATAACATTCCCATGGAATCATAACATACTTAATGCACTTAATCATTCATAACATACTTGTCTTGCATATCTTGCAATAATCCTTTCATTAACATAAGAAGCTTTATCATGTAAACTTAGTCAAACAAGGTGGGTCTATGCACAAAAGTTTAAAATCATGAAATTCAAGAGTATAGAACATGAATGAGGTAAATCATAATTATTTAAAAACCATTCAAACCACCCACCATCATCATAGTAAAACCCCTAATTTGGGTATCATGAAATTCATCTTTAAATCCAATATTTTCATAGCACCATATCATGCATAACTTTAATAATCATAAATAAACTCATAGGATAAACTCTTGATAGGTTTTCATTCATATCCAAACCAATAATTGACAAATTCCAACTTAAATCATGCTTATAATGAATAATAGGAAATACCCATAAAAAATAATGAATTAAAGAAATTTAATTGAAAAGGGGTTTTGGGATCCATGGGTGGAAGAACCCACGGATGAAGAATCCACATACCTTAGAGAAAAATAAAGAAGAAATCTGAAGAGAATTTTGGACTTGATGAAAAGCTTGGAAGAAATTGAAGTTTGTTCTTCAATAGAGGATTTAAGACTTCTTCTTTGAGAGAGAAATTTGGAATGAGTGAAGGGAAGGTTATTTGGCCATGAAAATAGGCTTAGGAAAGTGTGTTTAGGTTAAATAGGCTAAAAACCCCTTTTGGGAATGTAACAATATAATCAAGAGTAAAACATATGACATTTTAAGGTATTCCGATGTCAAAATCGACGGTCCAGGTATCCCATACGTTGAATGGAACCTTCAGACCACCTCTTTGATAGTTTTTGAAACTTTTCGGAGCGATTCGTAAGTCAATTTGGTGGACCACCAAATGCATTCGACGGTCAAATGGACCGTTGCCCTTTTGACAAACCAAACAGGCTTCAGTAAAATGACCATAACTTCTTAATTCGAACTTAAAATAAGGTGAAATTAGATGTGTTGGAAAAATAATTCAAAGATATTTAAATTTGTAGGTGGAGGGTCGCCTAATTTATTTTGTTCTAAGATATATGACCATTTTAAATTGACTCTCATACAAATTCATATCAAAACTTAGCCGATTGGAATCCTTTGGTCTTGGCTCAATGTAAGAGATGTCTTATGACCCCAAACCACATGTAATCCACTTTGAATACCTAAGAATTGATTCCACCATATAAGAAGTCATCAAGTTGATCCCTTATGCGTACGAGGAATGACTCGAATTTTAGCATAAGATCTAGGGCGTTACAATATCTCTTCTTTGGAAATATTCATCCTCAAATGTGATGGAAATATACTTGAGAAGAGTTAATAGAAAAATTTCAGTCTAACATGAATGAATTAATGTAATTTAAACATCATTTTCTTGAAATTTTAAAATTATTTATCAAAAACCATCAAAATGTATTACTATGAGTATGTATGCCTGCAATATAACATAGAAGGGCTGAATTATATGACTTGACACCATAGATAGGATTAACTCATTTCCTTAGGCATGTGAAGAGTGGTAAAACATAAGGATATCGCTTATTCATGTCCACTTCTACTTCCCAAGTAGCACTTTCAACTTGTTGATTTATCCGAAAGACTTTGACAGATGCAACATCTTTGTTCCTTAATCTGTTCACTTGTCTATCCAACATCTCAACCGGAACTTCTTCAAATGCAAAATTCTCCTCAACACCTACAACCTCCAAAGGCACAATAGAGTTTAGGTCACCTACGCACTTCCACAACATACATACATGAAAGACCAAATGAACTATACTCATCTCCGAAGGTAACTCCAACATATAAGCAACCTTACCAATTCTCCTTAAGATTCTATAAGGCCCTACATACCTAGCGCTCAATTTTACTTTTTTACCAAATCGAACTGCATCCTTCATGGGTGAGACCTTCAAATACACCCAGTCATCTACTTTGAACTCAAGATCTCTCCTTCTCCAAAGCTTCCACAACCAAGTTTCAACCTGACAAAACCATTTCTCCCACTTCAAACCACCTAATTGGGGATCTACAATGTCTTCCATATAAGGCCTCAAACAGTGCCATCTCTATGCTAGAGTGATAACTATTGTTGTAAGCAAACTCACTGAGTGTAAGATGCTCATTCCAACTACCCTTGAATTCTAACACAAAAGCTCTAAGCATATCCTCAAGGGTTTGAATGTCCCTTTCCGCTTGACCATGTATTTGTGGGTGAAATGTCATGCTAAGCTTGACTTTAGTACCAAGGACTCTTTGGAAGGATCTTAAAAAGTGAGAGGTAAATTGAGCACCATGATCCAAAATGATAGACAATGGAACCTCATGCAATCTAACCAACTCATGAATGTATAATTTAGCATAATATTCGGCACCATAAGTTGTTTTAACTGGTATGAAATGAGCTAGTTTCATCATCCTATAAACAATAAACCAAATGGATTCAAAATGTTTTCTAGTCCTAGGCAGGCCAATCACAAAATCCACGTTAACCTCTTCCCACTTCCAAATAAGAATCTTTATGTCTTATTCTAGGCCACCAGACCTTTGATGTTCGGCTTTGACTTTTTGGCAATTGTGGCATCTAGCTACAAACTTTGTAATGTCCCTCTTCATACCACCACACTAATATACTTCCCTCAAATCCCTATACATCTTTGTAGAACCGGGATAAATGGAATAAGATGAATTATGTGCCTCTTTTAAAATAAAGTCCCTCAACCTATCAACATTTTGCACACACAACCTACCTTGGTGCCTAAGGGTACCATCTCCCCCCAGGAGAAAACCTCTACCTTGCCTTTTTTATCAATACCTTTAATTCCAACAAAACAAAGTTAAGGTCTTTCTTGGATTTGACCTCTTCAATCAAAGAAGACTTGGAACCATCTACAACCACCATGCCTCCATTCTCATCTTTATCCAACCTAACCCCCAATCTAGCCAATCGATGAACATTATTTTCCAACTCCTTATTTCCATCCTAAACTTGAGATACAATCTCTATGGATACCCTACTAAGGGTGTAGGCTACAACATTGTCCTTGCCCGGATGATAATGCACACTCATGTAATAATCTTTAAGCAGTTCTAACCACCTTCTTTACCTCAAATTGGGATCCCTGTGGGTAAACACATATTGAAGACTCTTGTGGTCAATGAAAATATCTACACGCACACCATACAAATGATGACACCATATTTTCAAGGAAAATACTATGGTCGTTAGTTCAAGATCATGAGTAGGAGAGTAACACTCATGCACTTTTAGTTGCCTAGAAACATAAGAAATAACCTTGGCACCTTGCATCAACACACATCCCAAACCAATTCTTGAAGAATCACAATAGACAACAAACCCTTATAGTAAAGCCAAAATAGGAGTAGATGTAAGTTTGCCCTTTAAAGTTTGAAAACTCTTTGCACATTCGTCAGTCCAAATGAATTTTGCTTTCTTTTAGGTCAACTTTGTCAAAGGGGAAGAAATTGAAGAAAAACCCTCAACAAATCTTTGGTAGTACCCTGCTAAGCCCAAGAAACTCCTAATATCCATTGGAGTCAAGGGCCTAGGCCAATTTCTCATCACTTCTGTGTTCTTAAGATCTGCCTTGATTCCTTCACCTAACACCACATGCCCTAGGAATGCAACTTCTTTCAACACAAATTCACATTTATCAAACTTAGCAAACAAATTTCTTCCCTCATGGTTTGCAATACTACCATAAAACTCCTCACATGCTCTTTCTCACACCAGAAATAAATCAAGATATCATAAATGAATACCACAATAAATATATCAAGGTAGGGTTTAAAGACCTTATTCACGAGATCCATAAATATTGTCGGAGCATTAGTTAGGCCAAAAGACATCACCACAAATTTAAAATGCTCATATCTTTTCTGGGTCGTCTTAGGAATATCACATTCCCTTTCCCTCATTTGATGGTAACCAGACCAAAGGTCAATCTTAGTAAAATGACTAGCCCTTTGAAATTGGTCAAATAAATCATCTATCCTTGGTAGGAGATACTTTTATTTATGGCGACCTTGTTAAGTTGTCAGTAGTCAATTCACATTCTACGTGAGCCATCCTTCTTTCTTAGAAACAACAGCGGCGTACCCCAACGTGACTTGCTAGGCCTAATAAAATCCTTCTCCAATAAGTCCTTCAATTTATTCTTTAATTCTTTCAACTCCACTGGGGCCATACAATAAGGAGGAATGGAAATGGATTGAGCATCAGAGAGGAGGTCTATGCTAAAATCTATCTCCATTGGTGGTATTTTTCTTGGTGGTATTATCTTGAAGCGTAAAGAGTAATTGTTAGATGTAGGAAGTCTTAAGACGAGTTCTAAAGCACGACATAGATCATGAAGAAGTGAGACAATTCCTAAATGCCTCATGGCCTCCTATTCATACTTGTTGTGTGCTTCAAAACCATGAACAGGACTCTACTCGACACCGTATGTTAGATTTCTAAGGACCATTTTTAAACTTAGTCCTCTGATACCAAGCTTGTCATGACCCAAGCCTAAGGCCTAGGTGTGACATAGCGAATGGGGAACCTGAAGGTACCCCAAACAAACCTCATAGCATACTTAAGAACATACTTGATTAGGAAGTGTGGATCAACCATCAACAATCAGTACTAAGGGGATTCATAACTTAAGATGTAAGCTAGGGGAATAAGGGGTAAGGAATTACATCATACACTCTCATCAACATATAGACTAAGGGGAAGGGATCATGGGACACACTCTATGGGGACTAGAGACTTAGGAAGATTACCACTTGCCATAAACATCAAGTGAAAACATACAAAGGGGTAGGGACTAGAGAGAGATTTTCATAGATACATAAGCATCGCTTGAGTCATACATAACACGTTATCTAACAATACCTCTAAGCTATATATAGGACAGGGTCTAAGACATGTCCTGGGCTCACCCTCAAAAGTAAATAACAGATGTCGCACAAGCTACACCTTCTTTTTGAAGGTTAAAGTGGTCGCTCTCAAGTAAATAACCTAACCAAGGTTAGGGTCGAACCAACAGAGAATATGGTAGACTCCAGAATAAGTCAAAGCAAAGTAGGGTGATTAACCTACTTATATCCCAAAAAGGGGGGGTTGCAATTGCAATAAAATAAATCTAAACTAGTGCCAGTGTTGTGAAATCAGTACAAGAAGTAACTAGGGCATTATGTTATCCATGATTCCCTAACTCAGTATTACCAGATAATCATAATCTTTTCTAGTGTGCAGCATATAGAATGGTAAGTTAAGTTTACCAAACCCTTTGATCCAGCTGAGAGGTAAATATCACTATGTAATTTAATCAATCTCCACAGTGTGACATTACTAACCCTTACCTATTGTCCCAGTACAACCCATCCTTGATCCAGTTTGATAGATTAGATGAGAAAACATCAATCAAATTTTGTTAATTATTCTCTTTTCCTATTCATTACTACCTTGATCTAGTCAGTGACACTAGTCGAGTTCTAACGTTGGCCACCATTAAAAAGAAAACTAAAATAAAGAGAAATAATCAATACACGCATGCACACCTTCTAAGAATTATGAATTATCCAGTTTTACTTTATTAGTTCTTCATGGTTCCCACAACCCTAGTTATGGATTTAGCTATTCATGATCAGTGTAGAAGCAAGAACTATGATATTGAATAGCATAATTAAGAACTTACACGAATGACTTTAAGAATAAGAAATCCAAACTCTTACATAGAAATCACAAGTGCGAATCAAGAACACCAAATATTATTTTCCACACGGTTTTATGATATTCTCTCTCTAAAAACTGTCCAACTCTCTAACCTCTCCTCCTTCTCTTCGAAAAATAATCTAAAAACCTAATTATAATGTCTAAAATATAAATTCAAATCAAAATAGAAAAACTGGGTTGGCAGGCTCTACAGGCACTTCTACGGGTTGTATACTATTCCACAACCCATAATTAGGTATCATGGTCTTCTTCGGCAAAACTAGAATGGTCTTCTATGAGACCCATCTATGGGTCGTACAAAGATCTATGGCCCATGGAGGGTTTCGTCTGATGACTTTTCAGCACTTCTCCACTTTCTGATCTTTAAGGTACGACCTCAACTCTACAACTCGTGGAATGCTTTACGACTCATCTGCATGTTCGTAAACTCTTATCCAGAAAATCTCCCCTCACTAAAATTTATTACAAAACCTCTTTTATGGTTTGTGAAATCTTCCATAACCCATATAGGGTTTCTATCACGACCTAGATAGGGGGCCTAGATGTGACATGGTGAAGAAGAACCCGAAAGTCCTTGATCAAGCTATCATAGCATCATTACTCACATCATCGGTTCGAAAGCGTGGAAAGTAAACACATAACACATAATTCTAGGGGAAATGGGGCTTTGGACTCAAGCTATGAGGATGTTGTCGGGGATGGGATGAGCATTAATCAAATAGCACATAGCAAGTATTTCTAAGGGGCGGGTAAGTAGGACTCAAGCTATGGGGGCATACCAGGTTAGGGGACTTTCCACATAAGCACATTCCCAACATTCACTAGCCCATGAGCATAATCATAAGCATAAACGAAATATCATTTCCATAAATAAATCCCAATAGTCATAATATCCCAATAAAGCATAATACAACGTGCAAGAGTTTAGTGCGTCCAATATATCCTCTACATAAGAAAGAGGGGAGCCTCGACATAGTTTAGGGCTCACCCTCAATACATAAAATAATAAAGTAATCAAATACAAGGTAGATAGAAGGTAGTTATTGGCTTTGAACAAAAGGGCTCACCACAAGCTTGTAACTCCAAGGATGTCACTCGTCGTCCACCGGAAGATAGAAGTCATCACCGGTCCCTACATGGTTAGAACATGTAGATAAAGAGTATGGTTTAGCACAAAATATGTATGAAGTATGCAAGCATACAATGCATATGACAATATAGTATGACCAAACGAGATGGCAAGGGGATAAGTGATACGAAAGGAATGCACATATCCAAAGGGTGTTCAAGCCTTAAAGGTGATTTAAGAATCCAACGATGGATGACTTAAAGCCTTAAAGATAACTCAAGATCCCAATGACATTCTTAATTGAGATATGATTTGTAATAATAGAAGACTTACACCCATATTATATGAATTTTATGAAAATGAGCTATTCTATGGATGAGTTTCTATGATTTGGATTGATGATCATGATTAGACTTTCCTACATGACATGTTTATGAAAATTGTGAACTATAATTTATGACAAGTCTTATGAATTTATGACAAGTATGATTTATGTTTATGATGTGTATTTTGTAGGATTTTGACTAAACATTGAATAAGGCTTGAGGTGGGGACTCGATCCAAGGGGTCTTTAGTAGCAATCTCTAGTCTCATAACTACATTGCCACCATATGATTACTTTTACCAATATAATTTTGCTAATGGATCCACATAGCTCATCACACCCATTTAACGGGGTAGAGTCTACCTTGACAAGTAAATTTCCATTTTTTTGTTGTATGGGGAGACATCAAAATTTCATATTATAACTCACATGATTTTATTCTCAGTTATGTTTATATCCTACATATGCATGACTCTTTATGATGCTTTACATGTTCCTTACGTTTTTATGCATTAACCTCTTTCATATCTACTTATGATTTTACTACTCTTTTGTCTTGCTACTCGGAATGGTCATTTGTACATTTTGATTTTTTTATGCATTGCATTATATACATACTTAGGTCATTCAAACACATATTCTTACCCACAATGTAGGGAGGGATGCGCTATCTCATTTATGTGGCTAGTGGGTGATTTATTTGAATATTGATTGATTGGTGAGTCCTCATGATCCAAGGGAAAACCTTCATGGCTCTTGTTACTTATAGTTTTATTTATTGTTAAGACTATGTCTTATCTTTTTATTTCATATGGATGAGATATGAACTTGTCTTATGCCCCTATTTATGTTGACTAGTAGAGGCATGTTGAATTGTTTAAAAGTCTATGTTATCCTTTCATTGCTTGCTAAACCTTGTTCTTTTTCTCTTATGATATTGAGATGAGACCCATTCTCTATTCCCATATTGATTGTGATGATACTTATTCCTTACCTTACATACACTTGATATGCTAAGAAGTTTGGTTAGGATTCTTTTGGGGATCCTAATCGTCGTATCACACCTAGGGTCTAACTTGGGTCGTGACAATTTCTCTTCAATTTTTCACCAATTCTCTTTCTAAAGGTAAGTTAATTGTTTTCCTAACTTGTATTTTAATTCCTCGACTTTATTTTCTAGGGAAAATTAATATAGGAAAAGATTTAAACCTGTGATGAATGGTGGGTAAGACCCCTAGTTGGGGAGATGTTCATGAAAGTGGCCAAAAGTTATAATTTTATTATAATTCAGGTAAATTAGGTCAATATTATTGTTTGTGTGTATTTATTTGATTGTTTATATACCAAGAAGAGTTGGGTCTTTGAAAAAGGGGAAAAGTCTGATTTTATAGAGGTCACGGGTTAACTCAAAGTAGGTAATGGTTTAATATTCTCATTTGTGTAATGTATGCATGTTAACTAATTCGTAGTACTTCTTGCATGTATGTGAAAAAGAAAATGAATATATAAACTAATTGATAACCTTTCATAGTCTAATTGCATACAATGAACCTATTTTGAACTTGGCCAGTGATATGACTATGATTGTAATTTTGTTTGTGTTCATAGATCGAGTGTCACGTTCTGACGCATTATTAGATTGGGTGTCACGTTCTGACACAGTATTAGAGTAGGTGTGACGTTCTAACACATTAATGGATCGGGTGTCACGTTCCAACACATTATTGGATTGTGTATCATGTTCTGACACATTATTGGATCGGGTGCCACGTTCCGACATATTCTTGTTTGGGTTTGGATCCCTTTGAAGGACTATGCATTGAATCGATAACTTGAGAATGCATATAAGTATAAATTATGGACATGATATTTAATTTTAGTATGTGTATGAATTATTGCGCCTTAGTTGCTTGCTTATATCTTTCTTATTTGAAGTAGTTGTGTGATCCTACTATTACACTATTGTTATGTATACTGATATTGCACTTGCTATTTTTTCGAATACTATGTAGCATTTTGATTTACGATAGCCATGTGTAATTTTTGAAAACAAACAAATTCAATCTTATAAGAAAGTAGAGTAGTGAGGTAAGCGAATACATAATTGTCCCGGATCCACAGTGGGCATCAAATTGCTTATCAAAAAATGGTACAATTGAATTTAGTATGGGGTTAAGGGCATGCATATCTTAATTTAACTCATTGATTAGATATATTAGCAGATAAATATGTTTGTAAAATAAATAAATAAATACAGTAATGAAAGACAATCGAATTGAGTGAAAACATGGAGCTTTGTTGCTTGAACCAGACCCAGAGATACTTGAATTGAAGTGGTCTTGAATTCGAAGATAGATCAATATGGAACTGTTCAAGAACTAAGACATATTAAAATAATGGCCAAACACATAAAAAGACCCTTAAACTTGACACAATTTTTCATTTTGGCACCTTAACTATGACTTGTTCTAATTAGACACTTTAACATCATTAAAAATGTACCATTTAAACACAACTAAGTGATATGGCAAGAGAGTGTGCATCACACTTTCTATAAGAGAGTGAAAGCCAAAAAATAATTATTTATTTTTTTAAAATCCAATTTTATTTCTTCTTTGATTTTTTATCACTCTCAATACCACCACTTTTCACTCATGAGATAGGATCTGTTAAAGTAAAAAAAAAAAACTATGTGCTAATTTAAAGATTTTAAAATTTTATTTAGTGATTAAAAATTCACACAATAGTTATTTAATTGGGGCCAAACACATATATAATCCTCCTAACTTGCCCTTAATTTTTATTTTGACACTCTATCTTGGTTATTCCATTTTAGTCATTCAACTCTATTTTTTATGTACCGTTTAAATTAAAAAAATATATGAATTTTATAATTTTTTAAATTTTTTATATATGCTCTTCAACTGCAATTTTGCATTTTAAAAATAAACATTCATATTTTAGTTTTCATAAAAAAAAAATTGACGGATGAACATTGACTTTTTTTGAAAAAATAATTTCTTTTTGAGAATTTCTCTGTATTTTTGCGTGAAAAATAACAAGTCAAAAGTGTGCCGATTTTCTTTTTTAAAAAAATCAATAACAACCCAACGAAGTCTATCAAGTTTAACGTCTCTCTACTAGCGTTATTAGCAATGAACAAGAGTTTTTTTTTTACTTGTACTGAAGATGAGTTCTTTTTACCCTATTGAGTTGAACAAAAAATTAGAAAGCTAGTATTTGAGTTAAATCCAAATAGCTTGAATATGAAGAAAAAAAAAATATATATATATATATGGTGTTATTTAATTCAATTGATTGTTTAAGAAAAAAAATCAACACAATTTTCTTGGTTATTTTTCAAGAAAAGATATAGAGAAACTCGATTTTTTTAATTTTTTTTTTAGAAAAATTTATCGGTTGATTTTTTTAAAAAGATATTTTTAAAAATAATGGATAAACGTTGATTATAAAATGAAAAAGTAAAAATAAAGAGTATAAATAAAAATTCAAAAATTACAAAATTAGTATTTGTATTTAAATGGTACACAAAAATTAGAATTGAAGGGTAAAATGAAACAAATAAGATAGAATGTCAAAATAAAAAATAAGGGCAAATTAAATGGGTTGTTTATTTATTTTTAATTAGCTTTTGTGTCATGTCATGACATGTGGAGCACACTCTCCCCATGTTGTTGATTCTTTGGACAAAAGTGTCAAAATGAAACATGAAAATTAAAATTGAAGGATTAAATTGGAACAAGATTGTGTTGTAGTGCCAAAATAAAATTTAGTGACAAGTTGGTGTATCTTTTTCGAATCCCAGTAATGAAGCTTACGACTCTATCATCATGAATATTCTTTCCCCATTGCATGCTTGTCCACCCTAAATTATGTCCTATTTTTCCCAATACGAATTGAAAACTTGGGGATAAGTTATATTAAGTAGTCAAATTCTCTACTTATCCCGTTTCCACTTGTTCTCACAATCACTCCTCAGCTAACGTTATATATTAATCATTTTCACACAGCATTATCTTGTTAGTGGTCCTAGTCAAAGTATCACTTTCTTATCCCTTCCAACTATAACTTCCATTAATATTCACAAAATAGACATGTCACTTCAAAATTCTTTTTAATAACTTTATGCAACTTCACATGCTTCTCTAACTATTGAATTGTAATTAAACAAAGCTAAGCACAACTACTTAATTAACAATTAGACTTGTCTCACTGCTGAATGTCATAATGAATCCACAACTTATTCATAACACAGCATAATGAAATAGATTGTTTGACCACATATTTATAAGTTGCTAACTGGATTATTCAAATAAACACATGATTGGATGCTTTTGTTTATATTAGTATAAGAATCACAAATAGTTAAGCAACAATTAATATTTTCCCATTAAGTCTTCCTTTAATATGATTGTGTAACATCTATAAATTATTTAATCTTGTTAGTTTAGCTAATGTCTTTGACTGCAAACTTATAAGTAGAATAGTGGCCAAGACCGGGCTCAATATATATTATTTTTCTTTCTTAATTTTTGTGATCTAGATAAAATTTGGAGAGTCAATAATTTTAGTATATTTTTTAAAAAAAAATTAATTATTTAAATTTCTAATATTTTTAAGTAGTTTTTAAATAATACACATTACTCCTTATTACGGGTAATATTGTAATTTCATAGTTGAAGTAGAAGAAGAAATAATTAAATAATAATTAATAAAAATGACACAGTAAAAGTAAGTAATATAAACACGTTAATAGTCACTGTTAAACGTTATAGTCAGGCACAGGAAGGCAATTTATTACGGGCAATATGTAATTTCATAGTTTGAAGTAGAAGAAAAATATATTTAAATAATAATTAATAATTAATAGAAATGACATAGTAAAATTAAGTTGACATTTTAATAATCACCGCAAAATTAAGCAGGCGCGTTTAAAATTAAGTAGACACGTTAACGATCACCACAAAATGAAGCAGACATGTTAATTTAATACTTCCTCTGTCTCATTTTATGTGGCACCCTTTCTTTTTTATCTTTAAAATTTCTTTTTTACCCTTAATGAAATGATTCTCAACCACACAAATATCTAAGAATGATTTTAGACCACAAGTTTTAAAAGTCTTCCTATTTTTCTCAAACATCGTGCCAAATCAAAGGGTGCTACATAAAATGGGACGGATGGAGTACTTTTAAAAAAAAATGGGGGTAGGGAAAGCGGTAATGAGGAGAGGATTACAATGTGGAGAATTGAACCCTCACCAACAAGGTAATGAGAAGGAGATTACAATGTAGGGAATCGAACCCTCACCAACAAGGTGGGAGTTTAGGTAACCAACCAACTGAGCTACTAAGATTTCTCACGTTAATTTAATACTCAGTTGTCTTCTTGCAGCTGTCTGCTTCAAGTTGCTGAAGCAGGTACGACGACCCTAAGTTGCTCAAACAAGTTGTCTATTATATAAGAGAAAGAATACGGAAAAAAGGGGGAAGCTATATAACTTTTTGTATATTATCATATGATATACATAAATCATAATATATATATATATATATATATATATAGTTTTTTAAATCTATTTAGCAAGACAATGTAATTATTTTACATAACTTGCCCTAAAAAAAGTAGAAATAAAAAATATACGAAGTATATATATGTTTCTATGTTTTTAACTTCATGCACGAAAATTATATGCGTGCAAATATATTATTTGGAAAGTCGAAGCAAACTTGAACTAACTAATTAAAATAGTAGGAAAGTAAAATTGATGTAAACTTAATACTATATAGTATTATGTTATCTCATTAGTTGCACGAAGAAGTCCATATAGCCCATATATCAACATGACATGACCAATGCCTACAAAAATGACAATAATAACATTATTATTAGTCAGCTAATAAAAACATAATAACAGTAATAGTGCTATTCTAGCTGCCCTTTTCATTATTCTATCCAAGAGATTCTTTTTAGGTTTTTTCATAACGACATTGAATAACATCAAGGGGAAAGTGGAATTAGCAACCAAACTAGAATTTAAACGATACATATTGATTAGTTTTTAAATTTTATTATAAAATTTAAAAACAAGAAGATGAATTCAGCCCACTATAATTTACTGAATGTATGCATATGTTGATAAATAATATGTAAGCTTAAATAGTATGACAAAACTGATTTTTCATTTTATGATTTAGATTGAGAAAGTTTGATGCTTATTTTGACCAAATACTGATGAAAAGGAACGAGCTCATTTATTATTAAATTATTATTTTTTTAAAAAGTGGGTGGGGAGGGGGGTGGGGAAAGGGGGGGAGGAGGAGAAATTATTAGTTATAGTGTAGAAGACTAGCAATAAAAAAAATAAACCAGAGTTTCTAGAAGAAGATAAATAAAGTAAAAGATTCCAGAAGAAAACACACCAAGATTAGGACATGTATAGTCGGCTAAATAATGTTTTCATGTATTGAAATTTATTGCATCAAATTAATATCCAATGTTTTCAGTTACGTTTTTTAAGTCCTTTTTAGAAATATATTGTTTAAGTGCTTTAAATTACATTCAGGGTATGCATGTTCAGAAGAAAATATTTGTTGATTTTTTTCATATTTAGTTAGTTAAAAAAATTAAAATATTTTTTAAAGAAAAATAAATTTTTTAAAAGTGAAAAAAATGACTTCTCTTGTAAAAATAGAAAAAATAATTTACACAAATAATATATTTCACATTGATAATATTCTTCCCACCTGTAGTGATCCATTTTTTTTTTATTTTTTTTTTTTAGTGGCAAAGTGTAGTGGCAAAATTAGGTTGTTTTCTTTTTTTAATTTAGTAGCAAAGTTAGGTTAGGTTTTTTTTTTTAATTTAGTGGCAAAGTTAGGTTAGGTTTTGTTTTTAATGTTGCAGTGCAAAGTTATGAATTGCCTTTCTCTGCTATAAATAGCAGGAGAGGCAATAGCAGTAGAAATAATAAA
>JBCEWC010007825.1:0-20848 GCA_038996855.1 Solanum aculeatissimum | reverse complement strand
AATTTTGGAGTGAATTGAAGAGTGATAGAATGAATTAGAGGGGATTAGAGTTTGATTTAGGGGTGTTAGGAGACCTTTGAAAGGCTAAAAGGGGAATGGGATCTAATTAAATTACAAATTAACCACTAATGAAATAGAGGGGATCACTGAAAAAAGTGCCTCACGGAAGGCACCCAGTGGCTGTCCAGAGGCTCACAAACCGTGAGCTTGTCCGTGAGACCTCATTTGGTCTCTGCTTCGGCTTAAACTCTTGGGGGACTTTCTGGACTAACTCACGAGGGGACTCATGAACCGTGTGTCTTTACACAGACTATTTACTGGTCCGTGAAGCATCACTCTGTTCGAAGTCCAACCCTAAACCTTGGCAACATCAGTGGATCACCCCATGGGACCCTTCATGGGCTGTGAAGGGTCACATGGACCGTGAGGTGGTCTGTGGGACCACACTTAGTCCATGGCTTGGCCTCCAATCCCTAGGAGCATACTGGACCAACCCACGAACACCACCATGGACCGTGGACCACCACACGATTTGTGGTACCACCCTTAGACCTTATTTCGGAACCCTGTTCCATCATACTTCCCATTACGGGCAGTCTCACTGCCAGGGCCATAACTTTCACATCCAAACTCTTAATTGAGTGAAACCAGTTGTGTTGTGAAGATAACTCAAAGATATTTGATTTGACATATAGTATCTCACACAGTTAACCCCGTAACAAAAGATATCGCCTCTCCAAGTAAGTGCTGCCTAAACGACCTTACAACCTTCCACCAAAATGATTCCCTTGAATCCGGCCACTTAAATACAATCCATGGCTACGAAAATTCAATCATAACCAGTTCAACACTAACCTTGACCAACCATTATAAAGTTAAAAAAAATTTGGATCCTTAAAGAATAGCAGACCATCAAATTGATTCGATGGTTCACCAAATTTACCATGCTATCTCCAAATCTCCCTGCATCTCAGGCCTTCTTAAATCTTCATTCAGGTAACTTTGGTGGTCTTGATTGAGACCACCTTTAACATTTGGTAGTACGCCAATTTATTATTTCCACCTCTAAATTGTCAACCACTTTGGCATTTGCTTTGGGACTTTTAGCAATTGCCTTCCCAATTAGCGCATCTCCAATTTTGTTTGGAACTGCCGCCTTTGACTGCAATCCTATCCATTTTGCTGATTTTACCTTGCTTTTTCCTTCTTTTTCCCTTAGACCTTTCTTGGGCACAAAACCTAATATTGTAAGCACGATTTAGTTAGTTTCCAAGATAAAAATATACATTGAGGATAAGAGTTTTAACCAATTAATGCCCAAATATGTGTCCAACTTAGGATTTATCACAAGCCTAAGCCAGAATAGTACAACCAAAACTTAAGATTCATTACAGAAATTACATAACACATGATTTGGAGTTGGAAGCGGTGGTGTTTGCTCTAAAAATCTAGCAAAATTATCTCTATGTAGCTAAGTGTGAGTTGTTCACTAGTCATCATAGTGTGAAGAATGTGTTCCTTAAAAAAAGACTTGAACTTGAGACAGAAGAGATGGATGGAGTTGTTTAATGACTATGATGTCACAATCTAATACCACCTGGTAAGGCTAACATGGTGGCAGATGCATGAAGTCGATAATTAATAAGTATGGGTAGTTTAGCCGGGTTGAGTGAGGGTAAGCAACCTTTGGCCAGGGATATTCAGACTTTGGAGACTAAATTTATAAAGCTAGGCATCTCAGAACATGGTGGGGTGTTGGATAGTATTAAATTGAGACCCATTTTAATCGAGGAGATTAAGACCAAGCAATTGAAAGATGAAAATTTGAATGAGATTGAAAGAAATGTAGAGTATTAAGGTAGAAGATGCAGGTATAGTGCTAGTTTAAAGGGGAGAATTTGTATTCCTCTAATAGATGGCAACATTGAGAGGATTTTTTCATAAGCTCATAGTTTGCAGTACTTTATTCATTCGGGCGTTAACAAGATGTATCGAGATTTGAGACGATTGTATTGGTTGCCTGACATAAAGAAGGACATAGCTAAATTTGCGTCCAAGTGCTAACATCTCCAACAATGAAATATGAGCACCAAAGGCCAGCAAACTTGATGTGCTATCGAAATACAACACTTTTGATGCTTAAAACTTAGATTTTTTTGTGTTCTCAAAGCGATGTTAGATTTGATGTGTTTTTATGTTTGTTTTGTAGGATTACAGGGTTTGTATGATTTTTGGGTGAATTGTGCTGACAATGCTGATTATGAGGATTTATGAAACCCTTTATGGGTCATGGATGATTTCATGAGCAGTAGAAGGGGAGTCATAGTAAATTACAGTGAAGAGTGATTTTCAAAATTTTAAATCTATAAGCAACTCGATGAACTGTAAAATCATTGTACGAGTTGTAGATTAGTTGTCTTACCTTGAGGATCAGAGATTGGGAAGTTACAGGAAAGTCATTAGACGAAACCCTCCACGGGCCATAGAATCTTTTTTGACCCATAAAAGGGTCTCGAAGAAGCCACCCAGTTCTGAAGATGAAGTCCACAAAAGCCTGACTATAGGTCGTAGAATATTTTACGTCTAGTAGAGTATGCCTGTAGAGCCTGCTGACCCAATTTTTCTAGTTTGATTTGGCTTTGTATTTTAACATTATAAATAGGTTTTTAAGTTATTTTTCATTAAGTTTTCTAGAGAGTTTGTAGTAGTTCATAGTTTTTATTATTTGTAGGGAGAGAAAAATAATATTTGGTGTTTGTGATTCTTTTGATTGCTATTGAAGAGTTGGAATTCTTGTTCGTAAATTCATTCGTGTAAGTGCTAAATTTTATTATTGTATATCATGATTCTTACATCTACACTGATTATGATTATCTAAATCCACAACTAGGGTTGTGGGAATCATGAAGAACTATTAAGGTAAAACCAAAAAATTTGTAATTCTTGGAAGGTGTGTATAAATGTATTAATTGATTCTCTTTATCTTAAATGATTTTTAATGGTGGCCAACATTAGAACTTACCTAGTGTTACTTTCTGAATCAAGGAGGTAATGAATATGAATAGAGAATAATTAACAGGATTTGATTGATGTTTTCTCATCTAATCACCGTACTAGGACAATAAATAAGGGTTAGTAGTGTCACACCATGGAGATAGATAAAATCCCATGGTGAAATTTACCTTACAGCTAGGTCAAAGTGTTTGGTAAACTTAACTTACCGTTCTACATCAACACACTAGAAAAGATTACAATCATCTGATAATGCTGAGTTAGGGAATCATGGGGAATACATCACCCTAGTTAGCTCTTCTACTGATTTCATAACACTTGCATTAGTCTACAATTATTTTACAATTACAAAACCCCCCTTTCGAGAGATAAGTAGGTTAATCACCCTAAATTGCAATTGAACTGTTTTAGAGTCTACCATATTCCCTGTTGGGTTTGACCCTAACCTTGGTTAGGCTATTTACTTGACAGTGACCACTTTAACCTTGCAAAATAGGTGTCTCTTGAGTGACATCAAGTATTTCAGCGCTGTTGCCAGGGAATATGGCTAGACTTTTCTAGTTTTAGTAATTTTGAGAGATAACCCTTATTCTTCTCATATTACGTTTTTAGTTATTTTTTTATGTTTTAGCACACGAGTATATCAAAGAATGGTTAAAACTAATCTAAACCAAGCTAAATATGAGGAGAAACCAGAGGTCCCAATTGAGGAAAGGTTGGGCATCAACACTCTAGATGCATGGATACTTGACAAAGTCTGAGTAATCAAGTAGTCCAAGTTATGCCACGATACTAAATCAGGTGCTACTGGGACGCAACTCAAGCAGAGAGGCGCCCAACTATGTTTTTTTTGCCCCTGTTCTTTACTGTGACATTTTGTGTGCATTGAGGAAAATGCACATCTTTTTTATGGGGTTTAGGTAGCTACAGGAGTCAGTAAAGTCTGAGTAACTTTGTCCTATAACTACCCCAATTTTTGTATTCGAAGAGTTTTCTTTCCTGTGTTCTTTTTCCCTGAGGATATTTACTTTATGTTGAATCAGCATGTTTAGGATGTTTAGGTAGTATTGGCGGCATATAGTACTTTCTGTCTATGGCATGTGTTAGTTTTAGAAAAATGATACCCACCAGTAAATTTTATTTTTTGTTAGTTAGTTTTGATAGCAACCATGCATGATTGAGTATTTTACAATGCTTGTTCTGATAAGTTAGATCATATTATGTTGAAAAGCATATCTGAGAGTCTGTATTGATAGTGTAATTAGTAACATGTATGTGTGATCATATTTGCATGATTCATATTTTGTGTTAATAGTGTAATCAATGCCATGTGTGTGAGAGCTTATTTGCATGATTCATATACTGTGTGTCAATTCAGAACTTTCCCTGTTACTCTTACATAAGACTATAGGTTAGTTGGTTAGGAAAAGAATTTTAGGCCATTGTTCTTATGAGTCTACTTAGCCTAAAATACCAACCAATGTGTGACATATCCCTTGATCCAATGTTTTGAGCCTTGCATATACCTTCTTCTTTGTAAAACATAAGTAACTTTGCCTTAATGAATGATAAATCCTAAAATTGGCCATATTCCTTCCTTGAACATTATGCACCTTAATTGAGGCAAAAATCTTAAGTTGAGTGTGACTACCAAAAGTATCCCTGGTTAAGAGGGTAGATATTGTGCACCTCAACTCAGGCCAAAAGCCTAAGTTGAGGGTGGCTAGTGTAAGGAAAATTCATGAAAAATGAGGGGGAAACTAGTGATACATAAAATAAAGGAAAATGTGTTAAAGGGTGTGAGAAAGATAAAGAGATGAGTAACAAATGATCAGAAAAGCAAAAGAGTGTAAAAATAGAAGGCAGTGTGCTAAAAAAATGATGAGAGTAAGGCATCCAGAAAAGCTTGAAGTAGGGGAAAGGGAGAATGAGATGAAAATAGCAGTGTTGGTAGGGAAAAAGTGTAGAAAATAGTAAAGTGAAGGGGGGCCACTAGTCACTATGTTCCCAAAATATCACACCAAATCCCCCTGAACCTACGTTACAAGCCTAGAAAGTCCTAAAGTGGTTCTAGTCCAACTAGTCGAAGGTCATAGTCATGAGTATAGAGGCAAACATATGGTATGGTTCACAGTGTTTTGAATATCTTTTGCAAAAGTGAGTGGGTTGTGTAGTCCCAAGTATTGAATCTGGTAAAACATCATCATGAGTGAGAGATGGGACTTCTTACTATGAGGGCACTTGTATTGCATTATTAATATTAGACTAGTTTAGTGAATGTTGATCAACATAGGTCACATTTTTTGTCATAGTTGTATTATTGAATGTATTAATCTGCATTGGTTTTTTTGATAGTTATATGATAGGTGATTACAAGTGGTGTGGGTATATGTGCTTGAGATTGATATGATGAATGTCATTAGACTGAGGTCTATTTGTTACTGTACTGCTTATGTACGCTGAGTCCATCGCTTGAGGACAAGAAATAATTTTAAGTTGAGGGTGTTGATGTGTTGCCGAAATACAACACTTTTGATGCTTAAAACTTGGAATTTTGTGTGTTTTCAAAGCGATGTTATTATATTTAATGTGTTTTATGTTTGTTTTGTAGGATTATAGGATTGGTATAATTTTTGGGCAAAGTGTGCTGAAAATGTTGATTATGAGGATTTACGAAACACTTTATAGGTCGTGAGGATTTACGAATCAAAGTGTGCAAACCATTGTACGAGTCATAGATCAACCATTTTACCCTGAGGATCAGAGATTGGAAAGTTACTAGAAAGTCATCAGACAAAACCCTCCACGGGTTGTAAAATCTTATATGGCCTATAGAAAGGTCTCATAGAAGCCACCCCAATTCTGAATATAAATTCGACAAAACCCCGACTATGGGTCATGGAATATTTTATGGCCCGTAGAGTATGCCCGTAGAGCCTGCTGACCTAATTTTCCTAGTTTGATTTGGCTTTGTATTTTAGACATTATAAATAGGTTTTTAGGTTATTTTTCATTATGTTTTCCATAGAGTTCGTAGTAGTTCATAGTTTTGATTATTTTATAGGGAGAGAAAAATAATCTTTTGTATTTGTGATTCTTGTGATTGTTATTGAAGAGTAGGAATTCTTGTTCGTTAATTCATTCATGTAAGTGCTCAATTATATAATTCTATATCAGGATCCTTGCATCTACACTGACTATGATTAACTAACTCCACAACTAGGGTTGTGGGAACTATGAAGAATTAACAAGGTAAAACTGAACAATTTGTAATTGTTGGAAGGTGTGTATGAATGTATTAATTAATTCTCTTTATCTTAAATGCTTTTTAATGGTGGACAATGTTAGAACTCGCTTAGTGTTACTTGCCGAATCAAGGAGGTAATGAATAGGAATAGAGAATAATTAACAAGATTCGATTGATCTTTTCTCATCTAATAAACTAAACTGGATCAAGGGGAGGTTGTACTACGACAATAGGTAACGGCTAGTAGTGTCACATTACGATGATAGATCAAATAGCATGGTGAAATTTACCTTATAACTGGTTCAAAGTGTTTGTTAAACTTAACTTGCTATTCTACATCTCCACACTGGAAAAGATTATAATTATCTGGTAAAGTTGAGTTAGGGAATTATGGGGAACACATACCCTAGTTAGCTCTTCTACTGATTTCATAACACTTACATTAGTCTATGTTTATTTTACAGTTACAACCCCCCCCCCTTCGGAAGATAAGTAGGTTAATCACCCCACTTTGCAATTGAACTATTCTGGAGTCTACCATATTCCCTGTGGATTAGACCCTAACCTATGTTAGGTTATTTATTTGACAGCAACAAGTTTAACCTTCAAAAAGAGATGTAGCTTGAGCGACATCAAGACTTAATCTAGAGAATGTACATTACACAATGAAAGTGAGAGAGGATATTGATGTCGCCCAAGCTATACCTCCTTTTTTTAAAGGTTTAAGCGGTCGTGCTCAAGATAAAAGACCTAGCAAAGGTTAGGATCGATTCCACTGGGAATATGGTTAGAACTAGAGTAACTTCAAGAAATTTGATTTGAATTAACCTACTTATCTCCCAAAAGGAGGGGTTTGTAGTCGCAGTAAATAAACCTATACTAGAAGTAAGTGTGTGAAATCAATAGAAGAAGTAACTAGGGCATTGTGTTCCCTATGAATTCCTAACTTAGTATCTCCAAATAATCATAATCTTTTCTAGTGTGTAGAATGCAGAATGGTAAGTTAAGTTTACCAAATCCTTTAATCTAGGAGAGAGGTAAATTTCACTACGTGATTTGGTCTATCCCTATAGTGTGACATTACTAACCCTTACCTATTGTTCTAGTACAATCTCCCCTTTATCCAGTTCGATTGATTAGACTAGAGGGATCACACTGAATCCTGTTAATTAATCTATTTTCCCATTTCTTACCACCTTGATCTAGTTGATAAGAATTAGGGCAGGTTTTAATGTTAGCCACCATTAAAAGGCACCCATAATGAAGAATATCAATTAATACATGCATGTACATGTTCTAAGAATCACAAATTATTCAGTTTTACCTTGTTAGTTCTTCATAGTTCCCACAACTCTGCTTGTGGATTTAGCTACGTATAATTATTGTAGATGCAAGACTCATGATGTAGAATAGCATAATTGAGCACTTACAATATTAAATTTAAGAATAAGAATTCCCAAATTCTTCACTAGAAATCACAAAGTAATGTTTTTGTATGTAAAAAATCACAAAGTATGAAGTCCTAAAAGTTTTTCTCTGATTTCTCGCATCTCTTATTGTGTTCTGTGCGTAAAAAAACCTAAAAATCTATTTATAATAACTAAAATACAAATCCAAAATGGAGTAGGAAAACTATCATCGGTAGCTTCTACGGACTGGGTTATGAGTTGTACAAAGTTCCATGGCTCGTACCTGAGCATCATACTCAACATTCTTTAAAAATTGGTGTCCACTCTACGAGACCTTTCTACATGTTGTGTATAGACTTATAACCCCTATGGGGTTTCATCTAACAGCTCTACAGGAACATGGCAAAATCTAATCCTCAAGGATGGAAACTAATCCACAACTCGTACAAATATCTACGACTCATCTGAAAACTCATCGACACAACTTCTAAAAACTAGCCTTTCACAGGATCTAACTCACAAAACCTCTCTACGGCTCATGGAAGTATCTAAAGTAGGGTATCTCGTATGTCATAAAAATCTACAATTCTACAGAACTTTATCCAAAAGCATGCCGACTCTTGTAATCCAAAAAAATAAACATAAAAATACATCAAACCCACTATCATCGCTTTGCGAACGCACAAAATCCTAAGTTTTAAGCATCAAAAGTGTTGTATTTTTGTAGTACATCAACACCCGCAATTTAAAATTATTGCTTGTCCTCAAGCGATGCACTCAATCTACATAAGTAGTACAACAACACATAGACCTCAATCACATGGTATACATCATCCCAGAATAACTCATAAATACCCAAACTAACACATCAATGCATATCAAGTATTGATCAGACGAACCAGTGTAGATCAATATTTATGAAAGTGCAACTATGACAAGTAAGGCAACCACAAATAAACCACAATCATTGAAATAGCCTGAAATTAACAGTCTACTTAGGTGTCCTCACAAAACGAAGTCCTAACTCTCACACATGCCACTACATTCAAGTCAATTCTTGGGACTAACAAAATCACTCACTCTCACAAAAGATATTCAAACACTATGCTCAATACCATATGTTTGCCCCTATACTCATGACTATGACCTTCGACTACTTGGACTAGGATCACTGTAGGACTTTCTTGGCTTATAACGTAGGCTTAGGGGGATTTGGTATGACTTTTAGAAACATAGTGACTAATGGACCTCCCTGACACTATGCTATTTCATAATTTTTCCCTACCAACACTGTTATTTTCAACTCTTTCTTCCCTTCTCCTATTTCCAACTTTTCTGAGTGCCTTACTCACATTTTTAACTCATTGCCTTTTTCTCATTCTTTTTCTTTTTAGCTCATTATTTAGGCATCTATTCATTTTTCTTGCACCCATAGCACATTTTGCCCCTTTTTCATGTATCACTAGCTTCCACCCCATTTCATGTGATTTTTCTTGCACCAACTACCCTCAACTTAGGCTTTTGGCCTGAGTTGATGTGCACAATATCCAACCTATGAGTCAGGGCCACTTTTTGTAGTTACCCTCAACTTAGGATTTTTGCCTAAGTTAATGTGCACATTGTTCAAGAAGGACCAGGGCCAAATTCAGGATTTCATATTTAAAAAGGCTAAGTTACTTTAGGGTTTACCAAGAAAAGGGTATATGTCAAGCTCAAATATTAGAATCAATGGGATAAACAATGCATTTGGTTGGTTATTTAGGCTAAGTGAACTAATATGAATGATGACCTAAATTCCTTTCCTAACCAATTCACCTACAGTCTAAGTCAGAGTAACAAGGCATGTTTTAAATTGAACCACAATACAAGAACTATGCAAATAAGCTCGCATACACTTGGCACTGATTACACTATCAACACAGACTCTCAGATCATGATTTTCATCAATCATTAACCTCACTTATCAGAACAAGCACTGTCAACTATCAATGTCCATGTTCGTTATTAAACTACCTAACAAAAAAATTGATGAGTATTATTTTTCACACAAAACTATCATATGCCATAAACCTTATTACTACATGCTACTAATATTATTTACACATCCTAAGCATGTCGGTTCAATAGAAAATATAAGTCCTTGGGGAAAGAACACAAGAAAGAAAACCCCTTGGACTCAAGATTTGGGATTGTTATAGATCTTAGTTATTCAGATTTCACTGAGGCCTATAACTACCCAAGCCCCATCAAAAAAGTTTTGCATTGTCATTAATGCACAAAAGATATCAAAGTTTAAACATAAGGGTCAAAAAGAACATACCTAGATGCCAAGTGTCAGCCTCTGTATGCGTCTGACCACTCTCAACCTGCCTGGTGGTCTCCTCTAAAGTAGCAAAATGTCTAGAGGGTCCAGCACCCCTCACTCTCTAAAGCTCACGATCTTGCCTGGCCTCCTCATCTACAATGGAGCCCTACCTAGCACCCTCGAACTACTGTATCTCTATTGACTCCCCCTCTCTCCTTAATGATCTGGATTATTATCCTCAAGTTGAGACATCTTTTTGAGGGGATAAAGTGTTATCTCCTCAGGAGAAAATAAATTAACAACTGCCTCAGTGGTGTCAGTCGGAGAAAGGAAAGGAGGTGTTGAAACATGCTCACCTCATCTCGATCTAGAGTTGTAGGATCTCCTTCAAAATAGCTATCAAATCAGCAGGTAGGGCTGAACTGAGGCTCTTATCTACTTGCCTCTCAAATGCATTTATGCGGCTAAGTACCGGTGTAAGCCTCTATTGAATGGTAGCAATATAGCGTGTCTACATACGTTCCTCAGCAATTGAAATAGCCTGGCAAACACAAGGCCTGATTTGCTATACTAGCTGGATGAATTGAGACTCAGTGCGAACCAATCTCTGGGCTAGGTTCTAAATAGAGGTCGTTGACACGTATACCATGCTAGCAGGTGAAGGTTGTGTAAGGATGGCCTCTAGTGGAGGACTAGAAGTAGTAGGGGTCCCTCACTCTATCTTAGCCTTTATCTGTGGGGGGGCCCCTCAGTATCTGGAGAATAAGTAGAAGTCGAAGGCTTAGATGGTGGTGCTGCTGTGGCGAACATCTCTGGTATGCGCACTGGAAGGTGTGGTGCGCAACGGAGTTCCACCGAGTTCTTATTAGCCTTAATCAGAATGGAATTTACTATACTATAAACCTCGATTAGAGTGTCCACCTAGTGAAGAATCTCCACCCCTACCTCTATACATAAGTAGTACATCAGGCACGAGAAAGGGATAGAGGTGGACCTCTTCACGGTCGCCCCGTAGATCTACTCTACTATCAATCAGGCCAAATCTATGTCATAGCAAACACCATTGTTTCCAATTCTAAGTCATGGGTAGGATAGTTCTTTTCATGCATCTTAAGGTGCGTGGAAGCATAAGAAACAACCTTACCCTTCTGCATTAATACGCATCCTAATCTCATTCTTGAGGCATCACAATGTATAACAAATTCATCCATTCCTTCAAGCAAGGTCAACACTGGGGCAGTAATTAACCTCTTTTTTAACTCTTGGAAACTCCTCTCACATTCATCAGACCATTGAAACTTGACCTTCTTCTGGGTCAGCCTAGTCAACGATGCGGATATGGAAGAAAACCCATCAATAAACCTTCGATAGTAGCCTACCAACCCAAGAAAACTTCTTATGTCAGTCGGAGAGATTTATCTAGGCCAGTGCTTAACCTCAATCTTTTGAATATCTACTCGTATACCATTTCCTGAAACTACATGGCCTAGGAATGCCACAGATTTGAGCCAAAACTCACATTTCTAAAATTTTGCATACAACTCATTATCCTTGAGCGTCTGCAAAGCAATTCTATAGCATTCTCCTCCTTATCTCGAGAATACACCAAAATATCATCAACAAGCATAATCACGAACATATCAAGGTATTGAATAAATACTCTATTCATCAAGTCCATTAAAGCTGCAGGTAGATTTGTCAACCCAAAGGACATCACTAAGAACTTGAAATGACCATATCAGGTTCGAAAAGCCATCTTCAAAATGTCACATTCTCTCTCTTTCAACAGGTGATAGCCAGATCTCTCGTCTATCTTAGAGAAAACAGTGGCACATTGAAGTTGGTCAAAGAAGTCATCGATCCCCAGGAGTGGATACTTGTTCTTGACGATTACTTTATTCAACTGGTGATAGTTAATGCACATTCTGATGGAACCATCTTTCTTTCTCACGAATACGACCGGAGCACCCCATGGAGAGACACTCGGCCTAATAAATCCTTTCTCTAACAAATCCTTCAAATGTTCTTTCAGCTCTTTCAACTCAGCGGGGGCCATTCTATATGGAAGAATGGAGATGGGTTGGGTGTCAGGAAGAACATCAATTCCAAAGTCAATCTCCTTATCAGGAGGGCCTCCAGGAAGATCCTCAAGAAACACTTCAGAAAACTCACTCACAATTGGGATAGACTGAAGAATAGGAGGCTCAACATTATCAAACTTAACTCACATAAGGTGATACATACATCCTCTAGAGATTAACTTCCTGGCCTTAAGGTAGGAAATAAACTTAACCTTAGGCACAAAAGAATCCCTCTTCCACTTTATAACAGGTTCATTTGCAAATTAAAATTTGACAGTCTGAGTTCTACAGTCAATAGAGGTATACCAGGCATGAAGCCAGTCCATACCAAGAATTATATCAAAGTTAATGATCTCTAACTCAATCAAATCAACAATATTATCCCTATGGTAGATGGACACTACACAATCTCTATAGACTTTCTCGGCTTGAATAGACTTACCAACAGGAGTAGAAATAGGAAAAAGCTCAAGTAAACACTTAAGAGAAATCTCAAATTTACTAGCCACATATGGCATCACAAAGGACACAATTGTACTTGGATAAGACAAAGCATAACAATCAAAGGTAAAGACTCGAAACATACCAATTATAACATCTGGTGCAACCTCTTGGTCCTATTGATTCTGCATGTATATAGATGATTTGTTCCACTACTTGTCCCTAGTGCAACACCTCTTTGGTTACCTCTGGTTGGGGGTACTGTAGTAGGAGAATGGGCCTTATTATTCCATATGGACACTTTCTGTGGAAATGACTTGTCTGGCCATACATGTAGCAACCATTTCCTCCCTCTTTGCACTCTCCCAAATGCATCCTACCATACTTCCCACAAGGTGGCTTCCCTCTCGAGCTAAGGGTCACACTGGCCAGCGAAACTTGTGCTGTAAAGTTTGACTGACCTTAGGACCTTTGATCATACCTGTTATTTGGAGTCTGTGTACTTGTTGATGATGGTGCATAACTTGGAGGCCTCTTCTGAAAGTATGACTTGTCCCCCTTATTCAGCTTAGTTTGACTAGGATTAGGACTTGTTGATTTAGCCTTCTTACTCAGATGCTCCTCTCTATCCCTCTTCTTGTCCTCTTCAAGTTGTTGAGCATACACCATAAGTCTAGAGATGTCCATGCTTGGGATCAACAGAGTTTCCTTGTAGTCTTTTTTCATATGTTTGCCCAGTCCAGATATAAATTTCCTCATCCTTGCCCTCATATATTGAACCATCTCCGAAGCACACCAAGATAACTGGATGAACTTGAGGTTTTACTCCTTGACAGTCAACCCCTCTTGCTTCAGATTCACAAACTCCTCAATCTTTGCCTCCCTCAAGTCCTGGGTAAAAAGGTTGTCGACAAAGGTGTCCTCAAACTCACTCCACTCGGCAGACTCAACATCCTCACCTCGACCCTCTTCCCACTGGTTACACTACATATTCGCCACATCTTTAAGTTGATAAGAGGAAAATTCAAATCCTTTGATCTCGATCGCGTGCATAGCATTCAACACCTTCCACATCTCATCAATGAATTTTTGGGGCTCCTCCTCAACCTTAGCCCCTGTGAAGACTGGCAGGTTCATCCTTAGAAAGTCCTTAAGTCTGGTGGAGGCTGATGGCTCTTGGGATCTAGAGCTAGGAGCCTGTGAACCTCGGTTACCTCTCCAGTAGGTCACTAACTTAGTAAGCATAGTAATGGCTCCCGTGAATTTGGCCTCTATAGTGGGGGTTGGCTGAGTAGTAAGCGCCTGTGGAACCCCAACAGTCCTAGCAGGTCGACCTCAACCTCTCTTCTCTATTTGGATAGGCACTTCTGATAGAGGGATTCTCAGTATTGCTAGTTGAGGCATCTCTTTGGGTGGCGGTATGCTTAGGAGGCATGATCTGCAAATGCGTAATGCATGAATTAGAAAGGAGTTTTGATAGTGTTAGACTCTATCGCACAAACTCATAATACAAAAGAAGTGAAATCCTTCCTAATGTCACATAGCTTCCTGCTTATAAAGTGTGGTTCACAACACATCCATAAACAAAACTTTACTAGACACGGCTTCATACACTCCCTAAGACTCTTAAACTTTGTGCTTTGATACTAAGTTTGTCACGCTCCAGGTAGGTACCCTCGGTATCACCAACACTTGAAGAACCATTTATGATTCCCCAAGAGAACCACATGTTCTCATCGTCACATCTAAAACAACAACAGAAGAATACTCAAATGAAAGAAATCATGAAGTGATAAAGCTCTTATAAAATAATCTCCAAAAGACCAAGTTTAGAAAATAAAATACTCAATAATCCTCTATTCAATATCTATGAAGCCTCTACCTCTAACATGTAGATGGTACCATGACATGCCAAGGTTACCCAACTTAAAGGAAATAGTAATAACTAACAAAAGATGAAAAGAAAGTCTCCTCCGAATAGTAAAGAGGGCTAACCAACTCTGGATGCAAAGGAACTGAACCTCAATGGTGCACCTGTTGAAGTCCTTTATCACTTATACCTGCATCATTAACGATGTAGGCCCAAATGGGCATCATTACATAGAATATACTGGTATGTAAGAATGGCTAAAATAAGCACGTAGGGCTTAACTCAACTCAATAAACTTGACTCAAAACTCAACTCAGTAAACTTGACTTGAAACTCACCTTACTCAACTCATGACTCGACTCAATGAATACGCAAGTTGAAGGTTTTGAAATCATGATTTAAATTAGACTTAATGTTTTATGAAACTCAGTTTAAAAGTCATGATATGCTCAATCAAGTGTTGCTTGGAAGTTTCTCTAACTGGCATAACTCTTCACCCCACCAAAAATGGTGATGTACAATGAAATAGACGTCATTGCCACACCCATCCTAAAATTTCCAAGGTAAAGGACATCAACCTCTCCCTCTTCCTCTCTCTCAAATCCAAAGAAAATGTCCATCTACTGGGACATGAGCCACCCGATTTAACTATACGACTATCCTACGTTGGCAACGTAGTTTTGGGATATTTTCTCTCACCCAACCCGTTACTCAATACTTCATCCAAGACTAAAATGTGCTCATGAAAATTAATTCAAGCATATCTATTTGACTCACCTCAAACAAATCAGCGCAATTTCTCAAGAACTCAGTAACTCAAGATTATCATTCATGCAATGCAAATCAGGACTCCAACTCACACCATGTAAGAATCTCACTCATACGATTAGTTAATATCTTATAAATCATGCTCAACACATAAGACATATTAGATTCTCATCACATGAATATTTAAAGAAGAACATGTACTCCTCTTGCTCAACTTACTCAATTCAAAAAATTAGACTCATGATCTCAATGAAGTCAACATTCTAGAAGATAATCCAATTTAGGGCTAAGCTAACAAGTATACAATTAGTATTCCAATTTCAAGATAACAACAATGCAACTCATCAATTTATTCAACTACATTCATGAGGACTTAAAACAAGTGTAAGAAACTTATAACTTAAAATCACAAGATTTTGTATTACTCAGTTATTACTCGTAAACTTGACTCAAGTAGATGAATGGGCCCATGGATGAACTCAATCCAACTATTTGGGTAGTCTTACATACCTGGAATTTGGAAGAATAGATAATCCTCTGTTGATCCTCGCATTGTGAACTTGAAACCCTCACTTTCCTTCTTCTTTCCTCAACCATTTATTTGTTTTTGGTGTAATAGAGATTCAAGAATAAGTTTTAGAACTCTTTTAACGTCAAAACCAACCTATATATGTCGTATTTTGAGTTTAAGAGGGGTGGAAAAAAGTCAAGAATTCCCCTCAAAGGATTTAAAATTTTAAACCTCACTGGTCCACCTTGGACCAGGTCCGTAACGTAGACCTGTCATGTCACACATCTCTACACTTTTTCATAAAAATTTTGATCATTTTTTCAATCTCGTAGACGCGTACATGTCTCACACTTTTCTGAAAATGCATTTTTGCTTCGTAAAATTATCTTTAGATCTAGTTGCTCTAAAAATAAACCATGATCATTTTCCCATACAATTTTTTGTGGTGATTACATCATTAGCCTCAGATTTTCCAAAAATGTATGGGATCATGCATTTTCTCATCTAGGGATATTTTAGTAATTTTACTAGGTGTAACAATATATAGGCCCCTCTGTCTCAATAATAGGCTATGGAGAAGTCGACCGGGTCTATCCCTTGGGCGGAGCTGCCCCACTAGCAAGTCCTCGGCCCCTGGCCCTCTCACAAACTCTACCTCAACCTCATGTGGGAACCATAACAATTGGTTGAGGCTCTCCAACTGATCGTCCGGATCTCCTAATTGCCATCTACGCAGAAGGACTAGATTAGACAATTTCAAAGCATATCATATGAAAAAACGCATGAATTAGAAACACGACATGAAAGTTTATCCTATCAAGTTTCAAGTAGCCTCCCGAAGATAAGTGTGGACGTCTACACACTGATTCTTGAGACTCTACTAGATACCCTGACATTGACTCATGAGCCCAACGAACCTAGAGCTCTGATACCAAACATATCACGACCCAAAAATGGATTGTGACTAAAGAAAAACAAAATAAAGCAGAAACTATCATAGCATAACATCAAATATTCCCAGAACTTGGAGTCATGAGTACAAGAGCATCTAGAGTGGTGCAGAAGATAAATACAACTGTCCCAAAATAAAAAACATGACTATCTAGAAGTGTCTGATACAAATCTAAAAGAAAATAGTAAAGATAATCCCAAAGATCCACGGTAACTCGAAGTCATGAGCCTCACTGGTAGGATTTGGATGGATACAAAATATGCTCAATGAGAGTGAGTCACTACCCTGTGTGGATCCCTGTGCTCGATCTGTAGGAGAAAATAAAGTAGGGGTGAGTACACTGAAATATACCAAGTAGGTTCAACTGACTAGGTAAGAGAAATCAAAAAGGTATGTAATAATGAAGAACCCTACACCTGCATCCAAAAGGTTAGTACACAATAAAAACATACAATAAGCCTTGTAAGATCTCCCACATGTCCAATATTACGATGCCATAAGCAATAATCACACAGTATATGAAGTATCATCAAATCATACATCAAGTGTCTCGTGACCTTGCCACCTACTCCGTTCAAGGGGTGTAAGAATGTTTTATCCTTGACACTTACTCACGGTCAATGAGTGTCACAATGTTTCATCCTAACCACCTACTCACGGACAAGGGGTGTTACAATATTTCAACCTTGCCACCTACTCGTGATTAAGGGATTATAAAGTATGAATCTAACCCTTGCCTTCTACTCAGGTCAAGGACTCATAAAGTATGAATTTCACCCTTGCCTCCTACTCGAGTCAAGGGGTTATAAAGTATGAATTTCACCCTTAGTTCGTACTCGAATCAAGGAGGGTGGTAAAACTGTGAAATATATTTCCCTTGCCTCCTACTCAGGTCAAGGGTGCAGTAACCCTGTGAATATATTGCCCTTGCCTCGTACTCGGGTCAAGGGAGTGATACGATGCAACCTGATATGAACCCAAGTCAATAATACCAACTCAAATATGAACATAAGTATAATAACATCGTGATAACAATGATGCAACAATATTCCCACATAGTCATCAAGAGAAAAATTAAATACCTCCACCAGTTTCCAATTTATCCTAATATCTCTTATAATAATTCTTATTTCAAAGATCAAGTATACCAATAACATCAGGCCTCACTCGTCCCGCAATATAAACACATCATAAATATATGTAAAACCAAGTATGATACAAGTATTGGACCTTGCTCGTCCCCAAAATCCTAATTACATCATAAGCTTACCCAGAATCAAATATAATACAAATATCGAACCTTACTCATCCTCAAGATATAGACACGTCATAATTATATCTGCAATCAAGAATAACATAAGTGCCGAACTTCGCTCGTCCCCAAATTTATGCATATGGTCATCAAAGTGTCTCGTTAACCAACAAGTTACCAAGATGTCTTCCCAATAGTATCAGCGGTCCCAATATATCACAACATCTCACAGGATCACAATCTATAAATATTCATCTTGGACTAATAATAGAATCATAATTTACTCAAAATTCAGCTTAACCGGTACCATATTTCCATAAATATCTCATCTCATCAACCTAATTATCCATGAATTAATCTAGATCTCACATTTACAATATAAACATGATTAATAACTCAAATTCAGTCCCAACAAGGTTAGCTGAACCTACCTCAATGCCAAAACAAAACTCGAACAAGCTTTCAATCAACTCAAACCTCCAAACGATCTCCGAATTGCTCATTTTTTATCAAAATTAGATACTATAGATCAAAAGAAGCATTTTGAGACCCATATTGGCATGAATTAAGCTTAGGGGCAAAATTGTCAATTTTAGGGCTACAATTTGAAAGTTTCAAATCTGAAAATCGACTTTAAAATTGAGTTCTACATAAAACAAATGGAGTTCATTGGTGAAAATCCCACTACAATCAAGCTTAAATCGAAGGAGAAATCAACATTCAAAGTTTGAAAATCATAGTCTAAAAATTCTTAATTTTGTACATTGAAAATCATGAATTTTAGGATGAAATCAAGACAAAACTTAAGGAAAATGATTAATATAATGTTAAAAATACTTACCCAGCAGAAATCTTTGAAAGCTTTTCTCCAAAATCGCTTAAAAGGCTTGGAAGTTTGAAAATGGGTTTAAAATGATGTTTCCTAATTTTAATTCATTTCAGCTAAAAATTATTCTTCGCGAATATGGCTGGGGACCCGCGATCGCGGAGTAATCTGCAAATAACCTCCCCGATCACAGTGATCAACCCGGGAACCCAAAGAGAAAAAGGTAGGGGGAGGGGGTCACACGCGTGTGCTCCGCGTTCCGTAAATGCGGAGTGTAGAACCAACATCAACTCTGCGAATGCAAAGAAGTAAAGTCACCTGCACCAGAAAACAACAAAAATCAGTAACCAAGTCCAAATTCCTACTCGGAATGGTCCATCGAAATTCATCCAAACTCATAATTGTACAAACTCTATATGTATCCATACAAAAAATAAAAAAAATCAGACTTAATGGAATTATCAGAAATCAATTTCCAGGCCTCTTCACCACATTTATCAATCCAACTCAATAAAACTAGTTTAAAACTCAAAATATCAAAACTACCCTCGACAATTCTAAAAATTATTCTGGGACCATTTTTAACGTTAGTTTCACCATCCAGAACTACTGAAACTATCAGAATTCTGATCCGAGCTTCCAAAGTTCAAATGTTGACCAAAGTCAAACTTTTATTCTGAAAAACAACTAAAAACACAACTTTGAACCTAAAAACCTCATTTTAACTTCGAATCCAGTTCTGTAACTTCTCATAGCTCAATTTTAACATTCCGGAGCTAATGAAATTAACGGATCTCCGATCCCACTCCAATAAATCATAATGGTAGAAAAAACTCACTTTTTCAATATCTTAAGCTTCCAAAAAGTGTCAAAACTCATATTTGTCATTTTGAAACTTTGAATTTTAGTTTCAATTATCCAAATAGTTCATAATAGGCCCAAAGAAACTTATCAAAGGGTAAAATAGTAATTTTGACAGATAAGGCCAAAAATGATCAACCAAGTCATTGCAAAAGAGTTTAGAGTCGTCTTGTATCGATTGATCATATTAGTACAAACTCGATGATTGTAGATCTGCTCACAAAAGGTGTACCACCTAAAGTATTTCATGGGAATGTGGCTCATATGGGTGTTAGATTTAATTATGAGCCATTTTAATAGGAGTTTGTATTTTGCTTATACTTGTAACATGCTAAAGTTTATTTTTTCTATACAGACTAAAGTTTTATGAAATTTATGAATTTCATGTGTTTATTGATAAATCTAATAATAAAGATATTAACTTTCTATTATGATGTTACACAAGGTATAAGAAAGTTATTTTGAATTATTAAAGTTATAAAGTAGGACTAGTTTGAAATAGACATGATTAGATCATTTTGGATGTAATTCCATATTTGATATATGTCATTTGTATTGTTGATATTTGTGACCATTGATGAGTTTAGTTACGAATATATGTTATGAAAACCACTTTGATCCTATATTGGTATTATCAATGGACCAAATGGTTTTGAGATATTTAAATTAAGATAGCAAAAGTTTGTGCACAATAAAGTTTCATCTATGTATGATTCTTCAGAAACATATATGGTTCAAGTGGTAGATTGTTAGTAATTTATATTTTATGGACTCACATATTAATATATTATTATATGTAGATATGTTATCATTAAATTAGTCCATTGTATGGTCTAATAAAGTAAAATTTTGGGTCTTAAAGGGAATATCTATTAATGTAGGTTTATTTTAATTATTTTAAAAACCCTTGGATTTTTTCTTAAGTATGATGCAGATTTATTAAAGGTGTCTTTTAACCTAAAAAGATATTTTATAACTATTTAAATAGAACGGTCCTTAAACAAAAGACACTGCTTTATTATTTTTCTCTCCATCTCAGAAATAGAAAACACTGAAAGCAATCTTCAACATTTTAGAAGATCAAGTTCTTAAATAAAATTAAACCGATTAGGCAAGAAAGTCGTGTTAGAGGAGTACCAAATGTTGACGCGCTGTTAGGGAAAATGATCGAAGCAGAACACTATAGTAGTGACCGGAGGACAGTTCATAATACCTTTATTATGAAATGATAATTACCATAATAAATAAAGAGGTTAGAAGGGATATTGATAAAAGCCAAAGCAAAACATAAAAATCATGGATATGCCTATGAT
>JBCEWC010007824.1:0-20849 GCA_038996855.1 Solanum aculeatissimum | reverse complement strand
CACAGATCATCAATAACCCTAAAATTCGCAATGTATCAACGCTCCTTTTTATGTATCGACGTCTACCAAAAAATAAGGGATTTTCTGTAATTTGATAAAAAGTTGGTATAAATTGACATTATGCCTTAAAAGTATGGGATTTGTATAATTTATACTTTTAATATAGTATAGATTGGTCGAGACGAGAGTACTAAATGTCAATTACACTACTACATAATTTTAGATCATGACATCTCTAATACCAAATCACCCTAAAAGTTTAAAAAAAATACTCCCTCTATCGATCTTTACTTGATCCCTATTGACTTGATACAAAGATTAAGAAATAGTAAATAATAGGGATAATTTTACCAAATCATTCTTTGAATATAATTAATACAATATATTGAAAAATATAATAGGAAAATAATAATAATTAATGACAAATGTAAATTAGGAACTAAGTGTAAAATTATCTCTTGATTTCATAAACTGAACAAATATTATTGGACATCCTAAAATAATATAGGGGTCAAGTAAAAATAGACGAAGGGAGCATAGAGGGATCTACGGAGAGTAATTCTTTCTGATAAGAGATATACTAATAAAGCTCTACTCCAATGAGTGAATAGACCAGGTACCTAATTATGATTGAACTCTCTCTAACATGGAATGACCATTTTACTTTTTTTGGCAATAATTTAATTTTAAATATTTCACGTGACATATTTAAGGGTACAAGATTAAATAATATTTTAGTACATTTCACATAACTTTCATTTAGAATCATATGATGGAATTTTTTTTTTCATTTTTTAAAATTTTGGACCAAGACAAATTAGGCTATTCTTTTTTAACTACAAGGAGTATCTTTTTTTCAGACAAGATGAGAGAAGAGAGACTACGATGGTTTGGGCATGTGCAGAGAAGAAGTGTTGACGCTCCTGTTAGGAGGTGCGAAAGGTTCGATTTAGGGGTTACGCGAAGGGGTAGAGATAGATCAAAAAAGTATTGGGGGAGGTGATTAGACAAGATATGACACAACTTCATATCACCAAGGGCATGACCTTAGATAGAAATGAATGGAGATCACATAATAGGGTAGAAGGTTAGTAGGCTAGTAAGGATAGGATGATGTCTTGCCTTGTGATATAGTAGGATTAGTCGGGTCTTTATATATTGTGTTGTCATTGACAGTCATTTATTTTGCTACTTTTATTGTATTTGTAAGTTTTCAATTGATTTTCACTATAGTCGTTTTTATATCAAGTATTTTTTGTTTTGGGGCTGATATATTTGAGTTGAAAGTCTTCTGGAAACAACCTTATTTATCTCTATGAGGTAGTGTTAAGGTATGCGTACATTTTACCCTCCCCGAACCCACTTGTCGGATTTCACTGGGTATGTTATTGTTGTTATTGAGTAATTTTTTTAATTCCAAACATTCTAAATAACATGTTTAAAGCAACAAATATAAATAACTATGGACATATTTCATTTAAGATCAAAAAAAAAAAACGCGCAGCTATTTACATTAGAATGAAGGGTACTTATATGAAAGAATTGTTGCCTTTTTCTTCACCTGACCCCCTCACCCGAAAAGAATGGGTAGTTTGTCCATATTAGCATCATTTTAAACAAACAAAGCGTTTTAAATCCCATACTTCTTCCCCCACGCTTTCTCTCTCACACAGACACACAGTGACACAACACAACACACTCTGCCTATATCACACTCTTCCTACTTATAAATAGCAACACAAAGTCATTTATTCAGTAAACAGCCTAATTAAATCTTGAAAAATGGCATTGCCTTTCTCTTTACTCTTTCTTGCTTTACTTGTTGTTTTTCTCTGTCCTCATGCTCTTTCTCTTTATTCATCCAATAATGAGGACGAGTTTGTCCTATCTTTTGCTAAATTCCCTGTACCAATGGCACAAAAACTCATCAAACAGCTTAATTTGTTCCCTAAACATAATATCAACAAGGGGAAATCCGTAGCTGCTACTGAGCAAACTCTCTTTGAGAAGAGATTCAATTTATCTTACCTTGGTGATTCTGGAGCCACTGTTCAAGATTTGGGTCATCATGCCGGTTATTATCGTCTTCCACATACTAAAGATGCAAGGTTCGGGTTTCTAATTTTTCCAAGTTATTAGGTTCTGTATTAATAATTTAAACGATTTCTTTTTAATTAAAAAAATTCAGCGAAAATCGTAATTCAAGAACTAGCTCCACCCATGATGATTAACACATTCCATTTGTTCGATTTTATATGTTACATCCTTTAGCCGTAAATTTTTTATTTTATCTTTAATAAGATGATTTTATAACCATAATAATGTCGTCGTGATCTTAATTTTTATGAACTCCTTGTCCAATTAAGTGTAAAATGGTATTTGGTAACTTTTAATGATTTTTTTGTTTCTCTTGTTTTGGTGTAATTCTGAAGTTTTCGCTTTTTGTTATTTGGCAGGATGTTTTATTTCTTTTTCGAATCAAGAAACAGCCAGAATGATCCAGTTGTTATATGGCTAACAGGAGGGCCAGGATGTAGCAGTGAATTGGCTGTGTTTTATGAAAATGGACCTTTCCATATAGCAGACAATATGTCACTTGTCTGGAATGATTTTGGCTGGGACAAGGTTGTTACTTTCTTCATTCTCATTTATTTATATATATTTTTTTTAAATAAGTTGCTTTTAAAAATGTCTCTTTTCTTATTTGATAATTTTTTAATTAGTATTTTTCACTTGAAAAACTTAAAATTAAGTGTTAAAGAATGTTTCATAGCTTTAGTGTAAGACACAAAATTTTAAAAACTTGAGCAGCTTAAGGGTACATTCATAATTTCTTATAGTTTTTCCGTTTTAATTTCTTTATCTCATTTTTAGTATTAAAAAATATTACTAATCATGATAATTAATGACTTAAAATATTTTCAAAAAACATGTTACATGAGAGCATAAAAATATTATTAATCGTGATAATTGACAACTTAAAATATTTTTAAAATAAATAAAAAATTTAATTTAGTGTTAAAAAATGCTGCTAATCATGATAATTAAAGTTTGTCAAGCAAGCAGCAGGTCGCGACATGCTTGCTTGAGCTACTTGAGGGTATATCCTTAATTTTTTTATGGTTCTTCTGACACACCTGCTTGAGCAGCTTGAGGGTATATTCGTAATTTTTTATGGTTCTTCCTTTGTAATTTGTTTGTCTTATTTTTATTGTTAAAAAATAATACTAATCATGATAAGTAATGACTTAAAATATTTCTAAAAAACATGTTACGTCACAATATTAATAATTTAAATATTTAAAAATCATATTAAAATTTTAATTAACTCTCTAAATTCTATCTATATCGCTTAAATTAAAACAAAAAAAATAACAGATATTACTAATGTCAAGTAATAAGATACGAGTGAGTTTAGTAGGAAGGAAAATATTTTTCTGAAGATGTTTTTTAATTTTCGCATGTTTAGTTGAGCTAAATATTTTAGAAAATGTTTTCTAAATTAACTTATTTTTCTCAAATTTAAGAAAAATAACTTCCTTCCAAAACTTAAGGAAAACATTTTTCAAAGTTTTCCTCAAACCTTAATTACTATATATTTTTTTCTTACCCCACTCCCTCTCCCTCCATTTTTTTTAAATTTAAATTTTATTTTAAAAAAATATTTTACATTTTGAAAATTTTATCCCGACCAACCTACCCACAAAATATTTAAAAGCTAATTTTTTGTTGAAAAACACTTAAAAATTTAACCATCTGCCCCCTCCCCCTCTCCCCCCGCCACCCTACCTGGCCACACAAAAAGAATTCAAAATTTTATTTTTGAAAAATATTATAAATTTTGAAAGTTTTATTTTTTTTACCCCACTCCCTACCCTGACCCTCCCTCTAAAAGATGTTTTAAATTTTTTTTGTTTGAAATTTATTTTCTTTTTTATTCAACACCTACCCTCGATACCACCGCCATCCCTGCCCCCACCCTCCAAAAAAATTTAAAAAATTACTTGTTTTAAAAATCAAATTATTTGAAAGTTGAATGAGTGCAACCAACCAAGAAAGAAGGTTAGGAGATGACTTGTAATCGATCCGGTTGTTGGACCCAAGACTTGGCCCAAATATTTCATAACTGTTTCATTCGAAAGGTAAACCAGGGGGATTCTTCTTCTTTCTTAGTTGAAGTTCCTATATTGATTTTTCTTTCTTTTATGAATGTTATAACTCCTAATTTCAACTGCAAACTCCGAAAAATGATCTCTCCTTATACTGTTTGTCGTTCGTTAGCTACTCTAGTTCTCACTCCAAGTATTTCATTCATTCGGGCTCTCCATTCTGGTAATTAGCTCGGTGGAGTGGCAGGCAAAATCCGTCTCTCTTTATAGATATTGAGTAGGTAGGCGGTCGGGCACACCCCCCACTTCTTAAGTTTGAAAATTGTGCGTGGACCAATGCTACGAGCTTCCGGAATCTAATGGAATCTTCGTAAAGTTGATCACTAAGAGTGTTACGATTCATTCGATTGGTAGGTCTAATCGATTCATATAGCCTCTCGAGCACAACCCATATTCATGCAAGGATTGGTGATTGAGGATCCACCCTTTTCAATCCATGATAACTATCGCGAAATATTGAATCCTCATTCTAATCTATGTAGTCATCCACTTCGAGTTGAAGCAAACTCTAAATGCTAGATATGACCTCAAAATAACAGGGCGGGGGGGGGGGGGGGGCAAAGTCGGCTAGTGGGGTGATGGGGGATAAGCTTCATCGTTGAAAGGGAAAGAGCCTGGATCACCAGCTAAGGCCTTTAAATGACCACTTAGTGATAAAGGAGGTAGGGGTACAGAGACAAATAAGAGGTTTGCCTAGAAGCAACCACCCTTGAAAAAGTGCATAATAGCTCACTCGGGCGTGGTCAATTTCTAATTCAAAAGTTAGGGTCGAGTCGAAATTTGAAAGTTGAATCTTGCGTCAGAAGTGGAGTTGGATCGCGCCTTAGATGTCTAAGTCAAGTCTTGAATTGATTAATGAGATTGATTTTCATGTCAGAAACTATTCTTCCAATAAGTATTTTCTACTCTCTAGTTAAAAGTAAAAGATATTTTCTAAAAAATATTTTCATACACTAACTAAACAATAGAAAATATTTTTTGAAAACTATTTTTCACTCACCAATCAAACATGAGAAAAATAAGTTAGAGACCAACTTATTTTTCAAAAAAATATTTTCCATGAGAAGCATTTTCCTTCATACAAAACACACCCTATGGCTTTAGATATTTTGAAGATTATGACGAGAATTCAGTCCACGTTACCAATATTTATTATTCAAAAACAATCCTATCCTGCAAAGCATCTTTCTACCAGGTAGATCTTTTTTTGTCTTGACTAATACTTACTGTTTATTAGTTAGGCCTAGTAGAATGGTACATAGCATTTTTCTTTTAACAGAATTTGCCATCCTATTGTGCTCTTCGTTAACCCGTAAAGCCCCTTCCACTTTGTGAACCTGTTCATATTTTATTTCTTTTTCTCCCCCCATAATTAATGACATAGGAACACAACGATAAAGTCACCTAATCACTTTATTTGTTTTCATTTTCCTGAACAAGCCGGGGCAAAGTTGGAAGCACACCTATGATTTTGCTCGAACCTTATAATTTTTGTTCAAATAATATGTATACTCAGTGTATATTTTATATGACTTTTGACAAGTTATATTGTATAGTTATATATTTTTAAAAAATGATTTTTAGCTATTTTTGATATAAATAAAATATGATTATATTTTTGGTAACCTAATTGGTTTATCGTATGTATTTGAAATTATTTGACAGGTTTCAAATTTAATATATGTTGATCAACCAACTGGAACTGGTTTCAGTTATACTTCGAATGATGATGACATTCGTCACGATGAAAGGGGCGTAAGCAACGACCTTTATGACTTCTTGCAGGTTTATTACTCTCTGTTTCGTTCTGTTTAAGCCTCTATTTCTTAAAAGAATATTATTGTCCAAATATTTGAATGTTATTCTAGCTTACAAATTTAAAGTAAAACACCTTACTATTTTTTGTTGTTTTATGCATAGGCCTTCTTCAAGGAACATCCTCAGTATGTAAAGAATGATTTTTACATTACTGGAGAATCATATGCTGGCCATTATATTCCTGCATTTGCTTCTCGCGTTCATCAAGGTAACAAGAACAAAGAAGGAATTCACATAAATCTTAAGGTATTTATTTATAACTGATTAATGCATCTTACATGGAGTAACTAATTTGTTAATTTGGACTTGTTACAATGCTAATTCAGTGAATTATATTCGATTAGGGATTTGCCATTGGTAATGGACTCACTAATCCAGAAATTCAGTATAAAGCCTACAGTGACTATGCATTAGATATGAGATTGATCAAACAATCTGATTACAATGTCATAGACAAGTCATATCCAAAATGTCAACAGGCAATTAGGCTTTGTGGTAATCTTCATCTCACTGGAACTCCACCAAATGTATTCTTTGTCGTTAAAATCCTTCACTTTTCTTGACATCAGTTGTGTGCTATGCATAAATTGTTAGGAACTGATGGTGGAAATGCTTGCATGGCGGCATATCTTGTTTGCACAAGCATCTTCAACAAGATAATGAATGTTGTGGGTAACAAAAATGTAAGAAAGCTAAGCATAATTTCTTTTATTTTCCTCTCCGAGCTAATCATATTGTTATGAGAATCACAGTGTCTTCTAACCATAACATTACATAAAAACTGGAATTAGCTACGAACAAAGTTGCTAACAAACTTTTTTGATAAGTGTTGGCTAACCTGTCGTTAAACATGATTAGTGATGGAGGTTGCTGTTTAGCTATAGAATCTTCTCATTGCTAATGCCTATGTTTTTAAGTAGTGTAACATGTATTAACTCGTTGCTGGGACCTGCAGTACTATGATGTCAGAAAGACTTGTGATGGTGATCTCTGCTATGACTTCTCCAACATGGAAAATCTCCTCAATGATGGACAGGTTAAACATGCCCTTGGTGTCGGGGACATTGAATTTGTCTCGTGTAGTTCTACAGTTTACCAAGCAATGCAGTTGGATTGGATGAGGAATCTAGAAGCTGGTATTCCTCCACTTCTTGAGGATGGAATCAAGCTACTAGTCTACTCCGGGGAATATGATCTTATCTGCAACTGGCTAGGTAAACTTCATTTGTATGTGATCCAACAAAACTAGTTGTACATTCTTTATTTGGAAGAGTCCTAAATTATGTGCAGTCAATGAAATCTAAGCTAAATAGTTTGAGATGAGCTTAAATGGCACAACATGCTCAGTATAGCCAACCCCAATTTACTTGGAATTGAGACATAGTTTTAGTTATAGTGATTTAGAACTAAATTATTTTTCATGCTATGGATAGGGAACTCGAGATGGGTGCATGCAATGGAATGGTCTGGGAAGAAGGATTTCGGGGAAGCACGATCCATTCCCTTTACAGTAGATGGTGAAGAGAAAGGACTTCAAAAGAACCATGGTCCTCTAACTTTCCTTAGAGTCCATGATGCAGGTCATATGGTTCCAATGGATCAACCTAAGGCAGCACTTGAAATGCTCCAGAGGTGGATGCAAGGGAAATTGTCTAAGGAAGGTCACTTTGCTCATATGTAACTTCTTCAGCTTATGATCCACAATACTAAGAGGCACAATAAGTTCATATGCACTTCCAGGAAATATGTGATACAAATCATGTAAATACACTTTCACCATTTCATGTCAATGAAAAGCTTTTATTTCGAGGAGAATGGTGTTCTGTCTGAGGTTACACTAAGGATTAAAATGCTGAAGAACCACATCAACTCTTGAAAAGAACTTATATGTAACAAGTACTCATGGATATGTTTATCATGCAACCAATAATTTATAAGATCTTGATTTGTTTTTTCAAATAGATGCTTTTGCGATGTGTTTATATATGAAAGGAGGTGGATAATGCTAGAAAGAACACCACTAGAAACAATTCACAATTCTATATCCAAATTCACCCAGGGTTTATTGTTTTAACCATTCTTGTCTCCAAAGATTAGTGGCGGAGCCAGAATTTATATTGAGGGTTATCAGAATATAAAGTAGTAAGCACACAAAAACAAAATTAAAGACAAAAGATGCTTCAATTGTCTTAAATTAAAAAAAAAAAGATGTCGCAAGCCAAAAAACCTCAGCCATGTTCGAAGTCCAGATCACTGACCAAGGAGATATTTTGCACCCCTTGAAACCTTTGGATGAAGGGGGTGTCGCTTGACACCCTCGACAAAGGGTAGCTTCGCCCCTGCCAAAGATGAAAGTAATCAGGTTCCTTAAGTTCGTTTGAAGAATAAAGTAAAGAACACACAATGTTACCTCCTTACTCAAGGGAGTAAAATCACGACATAGGATGTGCTGGATTTCCAACAAACTTTACTCTTTCAAAGAGCTGTTTCACATTACAACTCTATAAAGACTAACTCTATTACCTCAACTCCTAGAGATTACTCCCAACTCTTTTACTACCTTCAAAGATGATAAAATGTCTTCTTTGAGACAACTCTCATAAATTCACAACAACAAATACTCAGGAGACTATTACAACTCAGTAAACTCCTATTACACTTGGTAACGTAGTTCTAGGATTGTTGGTGCTTCATTTCAGTCTTTATTATTCCTCCGTCTATTGCCATTGAGAGAATTCTGCTTTTATATTCCAAATGCTGATTTTATGTGCAGCTTCTCTTCTTTTTCTTACACTAGTTTCTACATTCGTGCTGTGCACGAAATATTTTATTTCAAAAACAAAGCATGTGCCAAAAGTAATAAACTTTCTGAAAGAAACTTCAGAAGGAGATATATAAAGGATACATAAGAAGAGAGTAATTTGCTGGAAAACTTAGTTCTTTTATTCATAACTTCAAGTCAATATATAGACAAATACTTAACAGAATAATCTATTTAAACAAGACACATGTCAGTTCCATTATCAAATTACTCCTAAAAAATATAGCATATGAGTCTAAGCAAGCATAAAACTCTACTCCACTATTTCCTAAATAAAAAAACACTTTATTCCAGTGTTTCAAAATACATTCTCAAAGTTTGAAGCTATGCATGCTTCGCCCTGCTTGAGCCTTAATACTTCTTCATGGAATCTCAAATATCCTTAGAAGTTTCTTTGCAAAGAATTGTTCTAGGATGGAACAATCAATTGCCTGAAAGAGATAATATTTTGCTTTCAAATCATTCAACCTTTTCGCTTCCAACTCTGTCTTTTGAGCATTCGTCAAAACTTCTCCTTCCACCAGAGTGTTGCTGCCATTCTGAATGATTGACCAATATTCTTTTGACCATAAGAAATTCTCTATCACTGTGCTCCAATAGTCATAATGACCATCAAAGAGAGGAATTGCTGCTTGACCAAAATTATTTTCAATAGCCATTAGATTATATATAGGAAAAGAAATATGTGTGACGAGTCCATAGTTTGGACTCATATTGAGCGTAAAATGTCTTAGAGTTTGTCCACAATGTGCAACTTTACCTTGAAAACTGATCTAAATGTGTGTTTGATGTTAAGAATGAGGAACAAGGTGCAGAAAGGATAAATCGTGGCAAAACAAGTCAAAAAGAGCGTAAAATCACAAAAGGCAGACCAAAGACACACCACTTGACACATTCGACAATCCGCCAAATGTGCAAAGTGGTTGCCTAAAGTGACAAAACCCAACCCCTCAACCAATGCGGCAAAAAGGTGGTGAAGTAATCATTCGATGGACCACCAATCATGCATTAGCGGTCAAACTGACTTTGTCAAAGTTGACAGAACCTGGCAAGTCAAAATTAAAAAATTGTGGTTCAAATCGGTGATGGGTATAGAGATTCGGTGGATCACCAAATGAAGTCGACAGACTAAATGTGCATCAATGAATGTTACAGAACTCATGGAGAAAAAGGTCAAAATTGAAGTGCATAAGTCAACGACGTGGTACCATTCGGTGGATCACCGAATATGTTCGGTGATCCCGACTTACTCCGCCGAATAGTGCGCCCGACTGATGATGTAGGGTATTTTTGACATATGGTATAAAAATCCAAAAGGAGAGAATATAGAGTACAACTTGATACTTTTACAATAGAGACTCTTGCACTTTATTCTTCTAGACCTGGAAGCTTGTACTTGGTGATTTGGAGATAAAAATTGAGAGAAGGGAAGAAGATTTCACATCCAATTCCTTCTAGTTTTTGAAATGTGAAGCCATAGATAATCCTCTAGGTAATTGATCTTTATTTTCAGTATTAGTAGCTAAAACTCCATTGTTGGGGATGTGCAATGTAGACCTGGAAAATTGTGTACATCTCTAGGTTCTTGTTCAAGTCATAGAACCCCTTCATACAGTCAACCCTCAAATTTTAAAATTCCACCAAGTCCTTGACCCATCTACAGGCCTATCCACGACCCGTAGATTCGATCACGAGTCGTAGATGGGCTCTTACGGTCTTGCACTAGAACCCAATTCTGTATTTCTTTTTGGATTCCGACCCTTTTTGCATGCGGGGCCTTACATCTATTCCCGAGTCCCATTGGTATTCTTGCTTGAAAAGGCTTTGGCTCTTTGTTCTCTTTCATCCCCTATCCTAGATTGTCAGTGATTATCTTTATATTATGATTTTAGTAGCTTGTAATTCTTTATTTCTTCAGAGGAAAAGAGTAAAAAATGCTCTTAAACTATGTGAAATGAACAAAAATGCTCTTCGTTTATAGTTTGGTCCAAAAATACCCTTGTCATCAACACTTTAATCCAAAAATGCCTTTATTATTTTTTAATGGGTCAAAAATGCTCCCTTTTCAAATAAATTTGTTATTTATTTTATTTTTAAACATATTATTTTTCTAATAATATTTTTTCATTAGCAAATATTTATCCTACTTCAATTCGAAAAAAATTTAAGAATATAAATATTTCTTGTTTTATTATAATTACTATTTTTATCGTTATCTAAATAAAATTTATTATTGGGTTTAATATGATCTTATATTTATGACATATATTATTTGTTGCAAGAGTACGATTATCTACTTTGATTGATAAAATGAGATTAAGAAAAAAAAATATTTTCTTACTTTTTTATTAGTCAAAATGATTTTTTTTTGTAAAAAAACAAGAAAAAGGTTCTTTAAAAGCAATGTTTTTGTTAGGAACACAATATGTTAAAAAAGAAAAAAAAATATTTATTTCAAAAAGGACATTTTTGACTCATTTAGTAACAACTAGTTTAGTTTACGTGTGTTTGCACGTGTGTGCCACATGAATTAATAAAAAAGATAAAAAAAATGAATTATCACGTGTATAACTTATATCATTGAGCACACAAGTATAAATAATTATGTAAAAATTACTATTTCATTTTATTAAGTTTATAAATACGTCATTTTTCTATTCCTATCGCAGGATGTAAATCAACTTCATTCTATTTGAAAATAACAATAGACAAAATAATTGAAACTTCTGATTATATATATGTCTTTTTTTGCTCATTCGATGTCCGGTGTCTTAAGAATGGAACAACCTCATGACCATTGCACTACAACCCAGGTTGATAATTCTATGTTCTTCTGTTATTCAAGGGAAAAAGTATCTTAGTTCATCATTGAGTTTTAAATTCATGTCCACCTTCTATCTACCTCAATATGAATTATGATTAATACATTCATATTTGCTATTACAATATAATTCAAATAATAAAATATTGCTTACCATTTGTTTCTTTTATTTGAGACTTTTAGCAAGAGAACTTTTACCAGTCTCTCTACCTTTGAGGTAGTGGTAAGGTCTGCGTACATTTTACCCTCCCTAGACCCCACTTGTGGGATTTCGCTGGGTATGTTGATGTGTAGCAAGACAACAAACATAGTAGTTTCAATAACTTGGATGGAGGCTATAAAATTGTATTCTGAAAGGTCCTTCAATTTTTAAATAAACACATATATTCCTTCTAAGCATGCATACATACAAACAAACTTTGAAGCCAATAAAAGTGCATATAAATTATCAATCAACATACATATAAATTACGAGATAATATAATATTATGAAAGAGAAAAAATATTATTACCTCTAAACCGATCGGTGTACAAGCGCGTTGTTTTGACGTGAATATAAATTTACTCCTTATATAGCTAATATGTGTTTTAGTGTTATTTAGAACTGTATGTTTTGTGTGTTAATTTGTTTAAATCCTAAATATTAGGTAAATTGGTAGTAGAAAAATTTGACCTTTTAAAAATATTTTTTTGGAGTTTTTGCCTTTTTTGGGACAATTTTCTGGTTTTTGTTTTAGAAAAAACCTTTTATTATTATTATTTTGAAAGTTTTTTTTTCACTATTTTCTTTTTGGATCAAGTCTTTTTTTTTTTTTAAAGTTTTTGCCTAATTTTTTCTTGATGATTTTTGAACCTTTTTCTTTTTTGAACTTTTTAATTTTTTGGGGGACGTTTTCTTGCTTTTTTTTTGAATTATTGTTTGAAAGTTTTTTTTGACTATTTTTTTTTCTGGATCAAGTCTATTTTAGTTGGAAAAAAATTCTCTTTATAGGAATTTAAACATAATAAGAAAAACTTTTCCATTTAATTTTTATTATGTTTATTATATTTAACATTTAATATTTTTAGAATGATAATATAATAATGGAAAAAAATTGTGAAAAGATAATTTTGTCTAAAGAAGAGTCTTTTAATGAAGGGCAAAAAGTTCAAACAACATTTCTAAGGGTCTTCACACTTTTAATATAGTACTAGTTCAGTGAACGTGTTTTGCACGTATATGTCGCGTCAATTTTAAAATTATATATAAATAGTACTTGCCATAAAATAAATACAATATTCATGTAAACAAAATTAAATAAATATTATTAATTTGATGCAATAGTTTAGTCTATTGTGAAACGACAAAGATGAGAAAATTAATTCAATTACTTATAATATAGATATCTTAATAGTTTTTGAATACATAAAGTAATAATTTAGGGTTGAATAGTTAGAAGTTAAATAATTAATTGATTAAAATGTAATGTAACAAAATATTCCTAAATATAAAGGAGTAGTTTAACTTTTCCAACATAATTTTATTGATTTTTTTTCTTTTTAAATTTGTTATTTTCCATATTTTTATTAACAAAACATTCGATAGTCAAAATTTTAGTTAATTACTTACATAGAATAGTCCTAAATTAAAAGTGCATTCTAAATATAAAGAACTTTTAATGCAAAAGTGAATCTTGAAACTAAATAAATAAAAGATTAAACAATAAATTAAGAAAAAATAGGGAAACAACGATTTTATCTAAAGAAAAGTATTTTAATGAAGGGCAAAAAATTCAAACAACATTTCTAAGGGTCTTCATGCTTTTAATATAGTATAGATATAGATAGATAAGAACATTTCTGGACCAAACTATCAACGACAAGGGCATTTTTGGACAAAAATATTAACGGGAAAGACATTTTTGGACCAAAGCTATAAACTAACGATATTTTTTTTTCATTTCACATAGTTTAAGAGCATTTTTTACCTTTTATGTTCCTTCAATTGCCCTCATATGGGTCCTGGTGAGTCACCCCAACTCTTGTTTTGAGTTTATATTTATCGACGATCGCCGACATCTTAAATTTCTCTTATATTAGAAATGATATGTTTCAACATGCCTATTTCATCCCCTCTTATTTAAATGACAGAATGACCTTTAGGCTCTTATACTTGTTCCCGTTTGTCACATAGACCCCTTCTACTCAGAGTTTTGTCAACTGAACCCTCGTACCCACTAAAATGTAATATTTTAAACACCTTTTTACGTGAGCATGGTGCGTGACTTACAAACGAGCGCACACAATTTTTCACGTTATTTTAAATTTTCACATAGGAAATGACATGTTAAAACATATTTTCACATAACAACAACCTTTCTCTTTCAAAAGTTTCTTCCCTTTTTTTCCAGTCAGACAAAAATAATCACCATCTCCATTCCCCAACCTATAATCACCATCTCCATTCCCCTCATTCTTTTCTTCTTCATTTTGGTGCCCTCTCCTTTTACTTGCTTCTATTTCCTAAACGTACTAAGCACTATTAAAAACTTTTCTTTGTTGAAGAATATCTTGATGCTTAAAAAAGAAAAATTATTAGATCTATCACTTTAGAAATTGTAGCAAAATTTCATTTGTAATTTGGGGGAGAAAGAGAAAATGGAAAAAAAGAGAAGAAAAAATGGAGATGGAAAAGAAGAAAGAGAAAAAATAATCACCATCTTCATTCTCCTCATTCTTTTCTTCTTCATTTTGGTACCTTTGGAGATGCGAAGGAAGAAAGAGAAAAAATATTCACCATCTCCATTCCCTTCATTCTTTCCTTCTTCATTTTGGTTCCCTCTTAAAAACTTCCCTTTATTGAAGAATATCTTGATGCTAAAAAAATAAAAACTATTAGATCTATCATTTTATAAATTGTAGCACAATTTCATTTGTAATTTGGAAAGAAAGAGAAAGTGAAAAAAGAGAAGAAAAAAATGGAGATGAAAAGGAAGAAAGAGAAAGAAATGGAGGAGGGGGTCGGGACGAAAGGGAAGGGTGGTTGGGAAAAAGAAGAAATGAGTTATATTTGATTTTTAATTTTTTTTGTCTTTTTATTTTCTTTTTCTTTTTAAATTTTTTTTTGGGGGGTCAAACATGGTATTTCACACTCTTTGTATGCATGAAATCACGCATCTTTGCCAAGTCAACAATTAAGTTGCCACATAAGTTTGGTCAATGGTCAGAGGGACTTAATATGTTGAGTTTGATCTAGTTTAAGTGTTCAGTTGGCAAATTCCTGAGTAGAAGGGTCTATGTGACAAATGGGAACAAGTATAAGGGTCTCTCAAGTCATTCCGCTTTGGTCTTTCAAATGCTTGCTATACAACTACATGTCATCTCCATGTGTTCTTAATGAACACATCAACTTGTACGTTCCCTTTTCCTCTTCCAAATTTTGCTGCTTTTGCCTGAATAAAGACATCAAGCTCTGCTCTTTATTTTCAATCTTCTAACTTTTGATTTCACTGCTTTTGCTCACTGAAAAACGTGTTCTTTCTCCATTCGAGGTAAGCATCTTTAACATTGTCTCTTTAGTTTTTTTTGTATAATCTTTGTTTTGCTCAAAATTGAAGGTAGATTCAAAAGGGTTCTCTTCCGTTGGTTCAGTTCATCTGCGTGTTTTGCTCAAAATTATTTCTTTGTGCTTTGGAAACCCCTGTAATTTGTTGTGTATTTCCTATTTTGCCTTTGATTTTCATTAATCCTATATCAGATATTCCTTCCCTTCTCGCATGCAGTAATATTTTTTGTGCTTTGGAAGCCCTAATAATCTGTTATGTTCTCCCTGTTCCGTTCTTAGATTTCGATTAGCTCTATTTGAGATTTTCATTAATACATCAAGTCAAAACATAGTTTTTCAACTGGTTGAAATCCAAGAACTTCTTTTGTGATACTAATACCATAGCAACTGATGTTAAGTATGACGACTGATTTTTTCATATCTTGTATTTGCTTTTTTACGAGCTACAAATATATAGAAAGTTCTCTTTATTTGATTTATTATTAAACTGAATGTTTTACTATCATAGAAGAGTTTATTAATTCAAATTTAATTAAGTTCTATGTTTTTTGAAGTCGAAACTAAGCTTCCCAATTGATTGGTGCCCAATAACTCTTCTTTTCTGATACTGATGCCATAGTGACTGCTCTGAAGTATAGAAGGTTGATTTCTTCTATGCCCATCTTATATATCTTAATTTCTATTCATGTTAATTTGTAGTAAATTGATTATTTTTATAAGGTTGAAGTCTTTTTTATAGATATCGTGAGTTGAACTTTTTTAATAATTACATGTGCTTAAATTTTTTTGATTGTATCTTATTACTTAAAAAGTTTATTAATTTTCCCACAGGAAACTCAAATAGACGTTGTCATGTATGGTACCAACTCTAGGACAACAATTTGCCCAATTTGGAGCTGAATGCTTTTGAGGTGTTAAATTGGTGTTTCAGAGAGTGCCTGGTGTTACAAAGGATGAGATTGGATATTCGCAAGGCTATCTGGATAAACCTACCTATGAAGATATTTGCTCTGGGACTACCTTTCATTATGAGGTTGTTAGAGTTTAGTATGATCCTAAGGAGTGCAATTTTGATACTTTGCTTGATGTATTTTGGGATTGACATGACCCCACCACCCTCAATCGATAGGTGAGTTTTTGAAATTTTTTTTGTTTATTTTGTTTGTGGTATTCAATAATGGGTGATTCTTGGTTGAATTGTTTTGTTCATTTTTTCTTAACCCCAAATGGTTTAAGTTGAATTTTGGTAGAGAAAGTGATATTAGAGTCTTGACAATTTAATCAAAATTTCAAAACGGCAAAAAAATTAAAAATTAAAAATTAAAAATTAAAAATTAAACCAAGAGGATAAAGTCGCACTAGCGTTAATTGAATTAAAGGAAGGCGCACAAGGCGTCTTTCCTATTGTGTGGGTTTCCCATTTTGTGCATGCACATAACCGACTCCACACCCCCAACCCTTTTCACTGATCTCCCTCCACTCCCTTTACATTCCAACTCTTTTTCTTTTTCATAAATTATATGACATATAAAGTTTTTATGTATATTTGTAAGATAAGTCCTTAACTTGTACTCATAAAGTTTTTATGTATATTTGTAAGATGTAAGTCCTTAACTTGTGCCTTGTAGTATATTTGTATGACATTTTACTGCTTAGTAATTTTTTTATACTGTTAATTGGAGTTTTTTTTATGCATTTCAAAATATGCTATTTTGCAGAAATAGAAGTATTAATTTTTCAACATACATTATCTTTTCTTTTGGTCACTTACCTGTTAGCAATAGAAATGCATATTGATCGATTCAATTTTCAACTTTATCCGTTTGACTTATCGGTTATCAATTTGTAGATATGCTACATTATTATGGACTCATTAAGATATTGACTTATCAATTATTGATCAATATCTATTTTGTTTGTCTTGAATTTGGTCATTATATTCTCATGGTGGTGACTATGATGGTGACTCTATCTGGAATTGGTTTTTTCCTAGCTGATAAGCCAATGGGAAGCTACACTCTTTTATTGGTTATTGTTGTTAGGCTATAGAGTTTTGTGTGAGTGTCCAATTTCTGATGTTGATTGATTTTCTTTTGGTAGGATCATTATGTTGATCTAACAATGGTTGTTTCTTCTACAGTTTAAGGAGTTAGCTCAAGCTTATGAGGTTTTGAGTGACTCACAAAAGCGTGAGATTTATGATCAGTATGGAGAAGATGCACAAAGAAGGAATGGGTGTCAGTGCTGGCATGCATGATCCATTTGACTTCTTTGAATCTTTCTTTGGTGGAAATCCATATGGAGGTTAGATCTAATGATCAAAGTTTTAATGATGCATATTATATGTTGCTCTATCTGCTTTGATTTGTTTCTTTGGTTTTGATCATGACTTGATATAGAATTTAAGTAAATAAAGTCTGAATCTTTTAGCCTTAAATTGAAGTTAGGTAGAAGGTATCAAAATGCTCTTTAAGCTTATTTTAAACATGTTACGTGAAATTTTGGAAAGTAAAACAAGCAAATTGAATCAGAGGGAGTATCAATTTTTTTTGCTGAACCTTTTTTCATTTAAAAAGTTGCATAGCACTAGCTTGACTTGTTTGGAATTGAGGTTTAGTAATTGTTATTGTTGTTGTTTGAGACCTGAATAACATTATTGTTCTTGCTAAGCAGGTGGTGCTAGTGGTAGAGGATGAAGACAAAAGAGGGGTGATCATGTAGTACATCCATTGATGGTCTCTCTTGAGGGCCTTTATAGTGGGATCACCAAGAAACTCACTGTCGCGCAATGTTATTTGCTCCAAGTGTAGTGGGTCAGTATCTCTATGACACTCATTACCCCTTGATTTCATTAAAGTATCTTTTGAACTTGTCGTTTCAAGGATATGGTAAAGGTGAGATTTTTATCAAATGATCTCTTACATTGTGTTGGTTTGTTTCTATCACTGTAGCATGGGTTCAAAGTCTAGTGCTTCAATGAAGTGTCCCGGTTGTAAAGAACCTGGCATGAAGGTTTCAATCAGACAACTTGGCCCTAGAATGATCTAGTAAACAAAACAGTTGTCAATCATATGTGTATTGTGTGCTCACACACATATATTTATGCGTATACATTTGGTCCACTTTACATATAACCCTTCCTAGTTATGAGGGGTGTAGTTTGAGCGACATAAGAAATACCATAATGATACCCCTTTTTAAATGAAAACATATTAAAATATACATGGGTGTGGACCCAACCCGTTCTCTAGCAACACAACTCATGACGTTATTCGACAACAATACTCCTACCCTTTTCCTTAAAATCCCACTTAAGAATGCATTTTGACTTTCTTCCTAATTGGGTTTTTTATTTGTCAATTATTTGTCATTGTGCCCTTAACAACTTTGTCTTTTTTGTTGAACAAAGAATTGTGGTACTTTCTCTGTTTTATATTATTTGTTTAGAGATGTGTTGTATTCAATTAATCTTATTAATAATATTTTAAAATTTTATATATAATTACTATGATTTTATGTCCTTATTTAACGAACAATATGAGAAGGAGGTGTCAAACCTGGAGGAAGTTTCATGTATACCTCCTCTTCAAGGTCACCATGGAGGAAGGCGTTATTCACATCAAGATGATAGATTTTCCAATCCTTTTTTACAGTAACTGATAAAATGCACCTAATTGTAGTGTTTTCACTACAGGGGAAAAGGTCTCCTGATAATCTATTCCTTCTCTTTGTGTATCTCCACGAATTACTAATTGTGCCTTCAATCTTTCCAAGGAACCATCTGATTTCAACTTTACTTTGTACACTCATTTGGAAAGTAATGTCTTCTTTTCCATTGGTAATTCAATAACGTCCCAAGTGTTATTAGAATGTAAAGCAATAAACTCATTAGTCATAGTTGTTTTCCAACCAGGATGCATCACAACTTGAGAATAGGAAGAAGGCTCAGATATTTGACAAATAGAGGTGACCAAATTCTGATTAGATTGAGACAAAGCAGTGAAAGAGGAATTTGGTCAAATTTCATCTAATAAATACCTTGATTTGTGAGAAACCTGTTGTGATGTACGCACCATGATACTTTGTTCTGAAGATGTTACTGGTGGATTTACGGGAGAGTTTATAGGAGGAAAATTCGGTGACTGAGTAGAATGTTGAGTGGTCTGTAAAAAATCACTGTTATTAGAAATATGAGACATATTCTTAAGAAGTAACTCATCATCAGTGTCTGAGGTGAAAAACCATTGTGGAAATAGTTTCATCATTGGACTGGAAAAGGAAAAAGGATAAACATCTTTAATGAACTTAATATTTCTAGAAATAGTGATTGATTGTTTTGTAGGAGCAGAACTTTGTAGCCTTTCTTTTCAAAGGGGTACCCTAAAAATATTTATGGTAAAGCTCTTGGGCCAAGTTTATCCTTATTTATGGAAAGGGTAGACATAAAACAAAGACATCCAAAAGGTTTTAGAAAATGATAGTTAGGGACGATCGCAAATAAAACTTCATAAGAAGATACCTATTTAAGGATAGAAGATGAGAATTTATTGATTAAATAAGTGGCAGTAAGTAAGCAATCTCCCTAACATCTCTTAGGAGCATTTGAATGAAACAACAGAGCTCTACATGTTTCTAAGAGGCGTCTATGTTTCCTCTCAGCCACACCATTTTGCTGTGGTGTTTCTACACAAGTAGTTTGATGTAAAATGCCTTTAGATTGAAAAAATTATTTTTGGATCATGGTCTGTCCCTAATTCAAAAACATTATTTGATCTTACAGCCTTAATCTTAGTGAAAAATTATCTTTTAACAAGAGATAAGACGTTTTGCAAAGTAAAAAATGCACTGGATTTGGTTGAAAAAAGAAATGTCCATGTACATCTAGAAACATCATCGATAAAGTCAAAAAATATGAGTTTGATAAGGTCCCCAAGTGTCTATATGAATAAGATCAAAACATTGTATTGTGCTAATAGAACTTTTGGGCAAAGGTGGTTTGGTTTGTCTTACCATAGGACAAATAGAACAAGGTATCTCTAGTTTATCACTTTGATTTAAATTCAAGTCTTTTATATGTTTCATTGCAGAAAGGGGAAAATGCCCTAACCTGTTGTGCCACAAAAGAGTTGTAGAAGATGCTGAAAGAACAGGAACATTTTTATTGATAAAAGTACTAGAAAATTCAGTACATTCACTACTCAAAAGGCAAAAGGTGTTATACCCCATTTTAACCGAGGTCAAATAGGGTATAATAACTTGGCGACTCCGCTGGAAAATTATTTAGGTTCTAAACCATAACAGACTTAGGTTAATGATTAAGTTCTTTTTAACTATTTTGTTTAATTTATTTTAATTGTTTGTTTTACCTTATTTGTTTAATTATTATTTTCTATGTTTATGTGATATAAATCTGCTTATTTGATTTACTTCTGTAAATTACTTATGTGATTATTGCTTTATATAAATTGTCATTCCGTACATATTTCCTCTGATTCTGGAAAATTGACACTATCACATATACACGTGAGGTGTGCTTTTTGCATCTATAAATTTTTTTCGAAAAATTCCAAATTTAGGAGAGTTGGCATATGCGCGGGGTGTCCGAATCTATTTTCGTGTGACCGCGTAGCCTTCTCACTCGAGTTGTCCGCTCGGGAACCTTTTGTCTAGTAAGCC
>JBCEWC010007823.1:0-20850 GCA_038996855.1 Solanum aculeatissimum | reverse complement strand
ATAGGATTCTATATACTATTGTTATTCCTATTCCTATTCTAAGTAGGATTGTATTTACCTATTCTTATTCTAACACTTATGAAGTAAGGAATAATTTCATTAAATATGGGAAATCTCTCATATATACCATTAAATAGAGGCCTACGAAAAAGACACAGTTCTAATACAAACGCCATCTTTTATTATTTCTTAATACTTTCACTCTGGGTGTTTGAATAATTTTAGCTGCGTATGCAAATACGTCCGACTCTTTTTCTGTCTCCCGCTCTCTCTCCTTTACCTACCTAGACCTGTTGTGTCGGTCTTGCTTCTTTAAGTGCTGTGATTTTCACGGTCCACTGATATGCTTTATATACATGTATCCTATCAGACTGCTCTCGAGAATGAGCCAGATGGAAATGATGAGTGGGAATATGTAGAAGATGGGCCTCCAGAAATTATATGGCAAGGAAATGAGATAATTGTGAAGAGGAATAAAGTGAAAGTGAAAAAGAAGGATCTAGATCCTGTGATTGTGAAAGAGGTACTAATCTGTAATTCTCTATACCATTTGTATTTTCCAAATTCTCCCTTTGTTCTCTTTCAACAATCCTAACACCTAGCAATTACCGAAATGAATTGGATGTAAAGACTATCCTTTGCCCATGCAGGATCCCAATCGGCCAACATCCAATCCACTGCCTCCACAATCTGAAGTCTATGCTGACTACAAGAATGCTTCATCTCTTTCAGCACAACAGTTGTTGGAGAATGTTGCTGTTCAAACTCCGAATTTTGGAACTGAGCAGGTAAATATTCATATATCCTAATTATAATGTCCTCGGTGTGTACATATGCCTAACTAGTGATGACAGTTTATTTCTATTTCTTTATGTCCATAACTTTTAATATTCAAAATAACTAGTCTCTTATATCCTCTCATTTGGTCTAGCATGACCATCTGCTTTCTTGGTTATCACATGGCAGGATAAAGCTCATTGTCCTTTCCACCTGAAAACTGGGGCTTGTCGATTTGGTTCACGCTGTAGCAGAGTTCACTTTTATCCTGATAAATCTTGCACTTTGCTCATGAAGAATATGTACTGTGGACCTGGCTTTGCTTGGGAGCAGGATGAGGGGCTTGAGGTCTGTTAATGAAGTCTTCATGTGGCTCTAGTATCCTGATTTTAATTTTTGCTAATCTTTAGTAGTTTTCAGTTTCTTTGGAACTTCTGTTCTGAAATTATTGGTAGCTTCTTCCTTAGTTTGCTTATGCTTCTCTTTACAAAAGCGAAAAAGCATAAGTCTGAATAGATAAATCTTTCAATTTTTGGGTATGGTTACTTTTTCGCTTCTTTACCTGCATCAGTGTTGGGTGTCAATGGAAAATGAGAAATGAAATATTATGTCAAGATGTTACTGAAACATTAACCCGCTTTTATGTATTAATTTTCTTCTTGATCTTATTCCTTTTCTTTAGGTGTGATCATTTCATTTGATCCAAGTGATGGGAGATGGATTATGTTTAAATTGTAATATATTCTTATACTCAAAAAGTAATTAAATTTTCTTCATCGTAGAAGCTTTCTGTTTGTTCTTTAACTCCCTTAAAACAGAATATCTGCCCTGAAAATTCTGGAGGCACGTGTTTCTTGCGCCAATTCAGCTGGAGACTCTTAACAAACTCTGTATCCTGTTTTGCAAAGTGAGCTAAAGAATTCTGAATATAACAGTTGTATGTTTGTGATTTCTATTTTCTGCATGTTCTTCATGTTATTTACGGATCTACTTTTAGTAATAGAGAAAAGGAAGACAAACAAGAAATTATTTTGGAATGGGGTTTGTGCTGCCTTTCTTGCATAAAGGTATCACTATTGCCTGTAATTCGTAATTTAAAGATTAGTATTAGGTCATTGACTATTGAAAAGATCCTTCTTTCCATAGTCAAGTTGATCAAGGAGCTATCTAATGTCTCAACAGTCGTCAAAAAATCTAATCCTCAAGCTTCTGATTCTCTTGCCCATTTAACATATGCAGTGACTATTTTAGCTGGAAACTCATAGTTCACAATGACTTAACGTTTAGGTTCTTTTTCAGTACTTCAAGAGTTCAAGTAGATGAGAGTGGTTTTAGTATCAGAATTTTTGTGTCTTAAGTTAAACCTCTGAAGCTGTATTACCATTATCTAGGAGATTATATTCCTATTAACATAACTGACATTAAGGAACTTGTTAGAGCTTTGTTCATTGTCTAATTACAAGTTTTCTTCTATTTAATAAGCTTCACTATAATTATATTTTTTGCTGGAGGACTAAAGAAATGCCTCATCCTCCATTTCAAAATAAGTGGTGTTTTAGCTTGGGCACACTCCTTACAAGAACTATTCATTCCTAGAAAGTAACGTGTGTTTTTACTAACTTACCCTAAATAAATACCTTGAAAAAAGATGTAGCTATTTCATAGTTTCTTGGTTATGTAAAACTCCTTTTATTTAATTAAAATTTAAAAGTAAAATTGGAAGAATATCATTCATGTCTTCTTGATTATGCGAAAATAAAAAGGTAAAAAAGGCACTTATTTTGAAAAAGAGGGAGTATTACTTTTAGCAACTTTGAGGGTTATTAATTTATCTCTGGAAAATAGTAGTTTATCCGGTACCAAATGGTCAAATCCAGATTTTCATATATTGGATTTAATCCATTATACCGGCATAGTCTTTATGCATACATGAATGTTTTCTGAACTTTTCTGGGGTAGCTCTCTGTAGTTTCAATTTGCAAAATATTAAGAGTTCTCCAATTTTGTCTTATGTTAGAGCTTGTTGATTATCTGTTGGCTATTTAGTCACTAAAGTGCTTGCTAATTGTATTTGCACCTCTATTTGTATTTCATAAGCTCTGCATATGTTTATGCAATCAATTGTTGTCTTCTGTTCTTCTTTCTACAGTATACAGATGAGGAAGTTGAATGTAGTTTTGAAGAATTCTATGAGGATGTTCACACGGAATTTTTGAAATTTGGAGAAATTGTAAATTTCAAGGTAGTGAAGTCTCTTTCTTTTCATTGTTGGCTTGTTGCTAATTATGTCCTCAATTTAGGATGTAGGTTCCAAAATCAGTGACAGCAGGATATTTCTTGGAAGTGAGCAATGTCCTTTTCTACTCTTTTAATGCATGTTGCTCCCTGTATATCTCAAATAGTAAAAACTCGTGCAAATAATAGAACACAGTTTAGCTACTCGCAGAAAGAAGAATGATGTCAAAGGCTGAGTTGTTGGGGTGCCTTAAAATATTCTAGCCTTTTCTCTTAGTTACGTTTGGTTGCCAAGGAAGCAAAAGGGAAGCGTTAGAAAGTTAATTGTTTTGTGCTTTTAGTGTGTTTTAAGTAGGAACAATGTGGAAATTGTAATGACAGGAAAAGGTTTCCTCTAAAACAAGTCGTGCAAAATCTGTTGGATATTTTTAAAAAGCAAAAATGGTTCCTTAGTTTTCTTTTCCTTTGATCAAATAAAGGCATGGAAATGTGTACCCGTGCAAAATTTGTCGGATATTTAAAAAAAGCAAAAATGGTTCCTTCTTAGTTTTCTTTTCCTTTGATCAAATAAAGGCATGGAAATGTGTACACTCCCCCCCCAAAAAAAAAAAAAAAAAAAAGAAGAAAGAAACAAAACTTACACACACAAAAAAAACTATCTAGACATCCAAAAGGAGTCTTAAGATTAGTTAAGAATCTAAACAAGTATAAGTAGATGTAAAACCAAGGAGATGTGTAGTGAAGGAGCTGTGTCACATAACAATGAAATGTTTTATTTGCAAAATAATGCTGTTAGTGAAGAAACTTGCTTCTTATTCTCCTTTAATTGCGCCACCAACTAATATGTTTTGATATTTAGGTTTGCAGAAACAGTTCATCTCATTTGCGAGGGAATGTTTATGTACACTACAAAGATATGGATTCTGCAGTACTTGCTTATCGTTCTATAAATGGACGTTACTTTGCTAGCAAACAGGTACTTTTACTTCCATTAAATTAATGGTCTGCAGTTCAAAAGAGATGCATTTTGCTGTTTGTAGTTCTAGTAAATTTCTTTCAAGAGAATTGATTGCGTGAAAGCATATGAAATTTCCCCTTTTGATTATAGCATATTGTTTCTTTTTGCCCTGGAAAGACAACTTTATAATATTAACACCCTAATGCATGCAAATACACACTTTTAGGGATCACAGTAGCCTATAATATGCACTTTGCTTACTTGCATTTGAACCACTCGGCTAAGATGTAATGACAATTGTTTTTCTTCTTGACATGTCTGGTTCTTGATAGATCACATGTGAGTTTGTTAGTGTAACAAAATGGAAGGTTGCCATATGTGGGGAATTCATGAAATCAAAGCTTAAGGTACAACTTGAATCTCACTACTCTCGCTTGAGTTCTGTGTTCATGACATAGTTACTCTCTCTTTTGATTTGTCATTTGTCAGCAGTACTTGTAGGGAGTAGGTTAGTTAAAGAACATCTTTGTTTGTTTACCCAATTCTGATATTATGATCTTCTATACCTCCTATGTCTTAACATGAGTTACACTCGTGTGGACAGTCATGCTCCCGTGGAACGGCATGCAACTTCATCCATTGTTTCCGTAATCCTGGTGGAGATTATGAATGGGCAGACTTAGACAAACCACCACCAAGATACTGGCTTACTAAGATGGCTACTTTGTTCGGGTATGCTGACGAGTCTGTCTATGATACACGACTTGAACGGAAAAACTCAGAACGGATATTGAATTCCTATTCTGACAGGTATGTAGCTTTCGGTATCTTTCATGTGAACTTGATAATACATTGAATCATATCTTTGATACTTTTGTCTTCATTAAAGAATATGTTGATACACCCATCTTAAAAATGATATTTCTACAGATTTGGATATAGTATACCTGTGAACATATAGATTAACTGGTACCATCCTCAAAAATATGGTTCAAAAGAAAAGTAAGAACTCTTGGAACTAGCGATTACCCCAACCTACAAAAAATTGTCAAATGGCAATTTTGATTCCATTAGTTATACTATGTTTTAGGAATGAAGACATTTGTAAAAATATGATGAAAAAATATTCCCCAGTATTTCAGTAAAAAATTAAACAAACCTGATTGCAACCATTCCTGGTCATGCAAATGATATAAATTGAAAAGACTATTTGAACCTACTGCTCGTATTAAATCGATATGATGGCTTGGATCTCCATTCTATGGTTCACCTTTTGTTAGAAATGTTTACAATGGCTGATTGAATAAATCTACAAATTCAGAATTTGGAGATCTTTTCCATTTCTGTAAGTACAGTTGTTCTCGTTGCCCTGTTAGCCAGTAATTCAGTTCTCTAATTTGCTGTGGTGTGTGCTGTTGCAAACTTGCAATTCCCAAATTCATCATTTACATTTTAAAGTGTATTAGGCATTTAAAATTCTTACTTGAGAAGGTGAAACCAACTTCATCTTAACAAATAAAAATATTCTGATGCGTTTTAACAATCTCTTTTCAGTTTCAATGAAAAATTGTGGCCCTTAGAAACATAACCATACATAATCTCCTCGAAGCTGCAGGACTGTTTTAGAAAGAAAAGGCAACAACTTTTAATTGGTTAAATGTAATGCATCATATACAAGGTGTCAAACAATTTTGGGTTCAAATTGACACCTTTGGTTACCGTTGGCTCCTCTTTCTTCCCTCAAACCTCAGTATTATCATTCTTTTTTGTCGTAGAAAAGATGTTTATCTGCCTTTTCTTACTTTCCAAGAGACTAAGGTGTGGGTGGATATAACCTTATAGGAAAAGGTATAGGTGAATTCATATGGATGTATATTAATCTAGAGCATGAGATACTTTTGAGGCGTCGTTTGAATCCAGTATAGAGGATTTCGGTTGAATATTAGCATAGGTCTATATGGTCTATCAAGTGGTGAAGGGCTTTTAAATAGACAAATATGATAAAGGACATGATTTTACTGCATTCATATTGAATGTCAGTTTTTGTACCATTTCTCGTCTTCTATGTGTTCTCAAATCGCAAGCTCTCTCCTTTCATTCTGATGATGAAATTCTCTCCTTTTTCCCCATAATTTAAGCATAGAGTGCAGAAACGTGGTTTTAACATTCAATTCAACACCCTTTTAAAAATATTTATGCTATATTATATGGCTTTCTTGCACCAGAGAATATTGCGACAAGAAAAAGTGTAGGTTTTTAATTAGCACAAATTTTTCTTTTTTAGTTCAAGTAAAACTTCTGCTAAGTTTTCTGGAAATGACAGGCATCGCTCTATCGATTCAAGGGAGAGAAGGTCTCGCTCAAGGGAGAACAGAAGTTCAAGGAACCACTATGAGGATTATGTTCATAAGAGGACACATCAAGAGAGAGGCGACCGTACTGATAAAAAACGGCACAAACTTCTTGATGAGAAACAATTCGAAAAGGAGACTAGACAACATGAAGAGGAAACGAATCAACTTGGTAAAAATAGATGCCACAGTAGTGACTTTGCTTGGGATTTATCTGACAGAGAGAAAGAGGGAATGAGGCGTCGCCATAGCACAAGGAGAAGATCAAGAAACCACCATAATGAAAAAATGGGGCGTCAACATCATAATGGTGACATCAAAAAAGGAATTAGCAGTTCCGACTCTGGTGATGATTTGCCTGAAAAGAGTAGATATAGAAATGCAGGATCTGGAAACAGAGAGAGGGGCTCAAGACACTTGAAGGAAGATCGTAGTACAGACTCCAGCAGTGAGTGGTTGGATGAGACACGAGACAGGGATTTGCATAACAAGAAAAGAAAAAGCAGGTCTAGACGTCATAACAGTGTTCCATCATCCCCTGATCACTGGGGTAATAGAAGCGGAAGCCATGATAGTAATACTACTGGAGATTGGACCGCTGCCATCACAGATAAAAGAAAGCCAAGTTCTGACAAGGGTGTTGATTCAGATACTGATTACCATCATCACCATGATGACGACATTGGGGAAAGGGGCCGCTGGGAACCTGATGATGGTGCTTCGGAGACACACTCTAAAAGTAGTAAGAAGTCTGTAATTGATGATTCTGAAGATCACAATGTGGAATCCGAGTTGAATGATGATGGGGACTATAGTATTAGTACAACCAGGGGGAGTGGCCGAGCAATCAATCAGAAAAGGAGGGGGCATAGGGATAGGATGGACTCTGCCAAGAAGTCAAAAAAATCTAAAGAAAATGACAGGAGTTAAACTGCCATTGCATACCATATATAATCAGGTGAAATGCCGGAAAGAACTTGAGGGTAGCATATGAATGGCATTACATGCATCAACCTTTGCTTAATTTTGGTCTTGATTGTAAATAGTCGACATTTCTTGGTCTGAATGAAGGTCAGGTTAATCTCTGATGCATTCCCAACTGCTGTTGGGGAAATTGCCATTTATTCCAGTGGATGCAGAAGGTTACCTCTTACCCCTCCTTGAGGTGTTAATCTACTACTGATTGATTATTATAGAGCAAGAGATTACTAGTTAAAAAGTCCTAACTAAAATCTATCAGCAAGTATTCTTTGCTTGAATGATAAGGGTTGTTGGTTCACTTCAGTTACAATATTCAGTGTAAGCGTTCTGCTCAAGCCTTGGTGCACAAAATTTTCGATCGATTTATGGAGTAGAAAATAATTTTTTTAACTCGTCACAAAGATACGAAATTTACCAAATACGTTTTAGTGCTTCATATTAACTTGAAGCCACTAATATATTTATTCACTTTTATACATAACAATTTCATCCATGATGTATGGTTTTGAACCATGGTTAGGAGATTCAATTTTTAGAGAGGGAGTCATCAATTGTTGGTAGAATAGACAAAGACGAATAAAAAAATGTTTGGCCCAAGTGTTAACTGATACCTTCATTTTCATATGTTTATTTACTTGCATGTAAAAGTGAAAAAGTGTAAAGAAAGTGATTTAAAAGAAATTATTTAATTTTTTTAAATTAAATTAAGAAGTATTAGAGTACACACAACACTCATGTGACTTAGTATGTATTATAGGATTAAAAAAAATGTGAATTTTGTAAATTTCTTTCATAAACGTAAGAATTTTCTAAATAGAAAAGATGAAAAGAAAATACATAAATTATAATGCAAATAAATAAATTTATTTATAGATGAAGAGTAGTTAATCAATTGGTGTGTGCCGAAAGTAGTTAGGCGTGAGAGAACACACTGTAAAAAAAAAAAGCCTCGTTAATAACAATCAATTATAATTTGCCACGTTAGAAATGACAACGAGAATATCTAGTATATATAAGAGAAATTATACTACTGTTTGGTTAAATAAAAATTTAAGCTTCAATGTTAGTATTGTGGCGGACTAATTTTTTATGGGACCAATCAATAAAGGTCAAATCATGGTATAAAATTATATTTTGATTATAAGACAATTATATTATTATTTCAATTACGCTCCATATTTATTGAGATTTCCTAAATGTTTTACACAAATTATTTATTAATTAAAATATTAATGAAAGTATCATGTGAAAATCGACCTAAACGCCCAGAGGTTTACAAGTAGGCAAAACCTGCGTTATTTTGCCTCCTTTTATCCCCTCCCCGCCTCGCAAAAACGGAGGAAAATCGCCGCCACCAGCGCCGCCAAGTACAACCGTCGGCCGGCAGGTTCTGTTTCTTCATTCTCCGTCGACCACTTTATTCAAGTATAAACCATATTCCCTCACGTTTTTCCTTTTTCTAATTTCCTGTTTTCTACATGTTAAATAGTTTAGGTTTTTCGTTGAAGTTGATAACTGTAGTTAATTTTTTGATTGAATTGTTTTAGGTTGTGTGGAGTAATAGTGAAAGATGGGTTCTTTTAAGAGGAAGTCACAAGAATTCTCCAATGAGGATGATATACCTCCAAGTAAACAGCTGAAACAAAATGATTTTCTTGGTGTGGCATGTGTGCATGATGTATCATATCCAGAAGGGTATGTTTCCCCTGCTTCAACTTTCACTTTGCCTCAACAAGATTCAAAACCTGCTAAGGAGTTCCCTTTTACTCTCGACCCTTTTCAATCTGAAGCAATCAACTGCCTGAATAATGGAGAATCCGTCATGGTAAGTTTGCCTTTTACCAATAGATGAATCAATCTATCAAAGCATCTTCTTGATGTTCTAAATGTTAAAACTCTTACTTGGGGTCCCTGTATCATTCCAGTAATAAATAATTTGTCATTTATGGAGAAGTGCGGTTGTTTTAGTTTCTATAATTTCACACTTATCTCAAGTAGACCCTAGTTAGATAAGTTGTATGCTACTGAATTGGAAGTTGTGCCTGTAGGTATCAGCACACACGTCAGCGGGAAAGACAGTTGTGGCGTTGTATGCAATTGCCATGTCGCTGAAGAATAACCAGCGAGTAGTATATACTTCACCAATTAAGGCTCTTAGTAATCAGAAGTACAGAGAATTCAAAGAGGAGTTTTCAGATGTGGGTTTGATGACTGGAGATGTCACAATTGATCCAGATGCTTCTTGCCTGGTATGCCAGTTTCTGCTCCATGCATTTGCTCTTAGTTTTTTCTTATCCGCGCTGGTCAGTAGGTTAAGGTGTGATTTGGTTACAGGTAATGACTACAGAAATCTGGCGCAGTATGCAGTACAAAGGATCAGCGGTTACAAGGGAGGTAGCTTGGGTTATTTTTGATGAGGTACACTACATGCGTGATAGAGAAAGAGGTGTGGTTTGGGAGGAAAGCATTGTTATGGCCCCGAAAAATTCCCGCTTTGTGTTCCTTTCAGCCACGGTGCCCAATGCTAAAGAGTTTGCAGATTGGGTTGCAAAGGTATTTGTTTAAACTCATTGAAGTTGATCAGTGTGCTTGATGCTAGAAAACATCTGATATGCTCATGGATATAATTTCCTACTTTATATATAATGACCTTCATTGAAAGTTCACTGGAGTTTTTGAGATATATTTGGAACAATGGTATTTTTTGATTGCCTTTGGTCTTCAGGAAGTTGTTACCATAATGCTGCTGGTTAATTCTTGAAAGTAATATTAAAAAAAACTTTGCTGACCTGAAGTAGATAGGTTTGGCATGTGTTTAGGTGTTGGGGATGATGACACATGTTAGGGTTATGTATTGAAGGATCAAGGGGATTTGATTCTGTTAAATCAGTAGTGCAAATAATACTCCCTCCATCCAATTTTATATGAGTTAGGTTGACTTGGCATGGAGTTTAAGAAAGAAAGAAAGAAAGACTTCTGGAATGTGTGGTCTAAAATAAGTGACAGATGTTTGTGTGGCTGTAAATCATTTCGTTAATGATAAGATGGATATTTAAAAGTTAAATTGTTACTAAACATAGGAATGTGTCATTCTTTTTGGGAATGACTAGAAAGGAAAGTGAATCATATTGATTGGGACAGAGGGAGTATGATATTTACGGTGTTTCTGACTCAGTGCTGAACTCCTAAATTGTTATGTTTCTAGCTTTGTCCTCTAAATCTTGTTTGTACTTTGTATTGGAATGCAATTTAGTTTGGATTGATGTGAGATGATTGACTATATGCTTTGTAGTGAACCAGCATATTCTTTTACAGCGTAAATTATCGGTGTAATAATCTATCATCTTGTAATCTGGCTGTTATTTGATTTACAAGATGTTACCTTTAAGGTTTAAAAAATATCTTGGAATCTTTGCCTACAACAACAACTATGCCTCAATCCTAACAAGTTGGGTCGGCTATATGAATCTTCATTGACCAAAAGGTACTCCATTTAAATGGTGTAATCTTTTCCTGTTATATTTATATTCTCAAAAGAAAAAAAAAATGTTTGCCTGTTGTATAATGTGTATTATGGATGTGTACGGAAGGCCAAGTATCTGATGGGCATTTTAGGTTCAGGTCCCCTTAATGAAGAACATAAATATGTAGCGTGGGGTATGTGCTAATCTAGGATGATGCTCTGAGAGAGAATCCAAGCAAAGAATTTTAGACTTAAGATTGACATATGGGTACGAAGTGGTTATTTGGATCCAGCTGGATCACTGGTTCCCCTAACCCTTTGCGTCTCTTTCCCAACTTTTTGCAGGAATCTCATGTCTCCTGAATTTCTCTCCTCTTTTGTGTGCATGCAAATAAATAACTGTATCTACCAAATACCAATTACCCTGGTTAGTCCAAACTAAGGCATCAAGTAATCCATAATAGCAAACGATGAGGAGAGTTTTTATTACCAGAATACTTCACCACTTAGAAAGAGCAATCTTGAGATATCCTTGTTTTGCTAAGATTCTAATTTATGGAAGTTTAAACTGTTTGAATCTTATTGTGGGACAATAATTTGGTGTCATAGTGCAGGTCCATCAGCAACCATGTCACATTGTTTATACGGACTATAGACCCACACCACTTCAGCATTATATATTTCCTTCAGGTGGTGATGGGCTATACTTGGTGGTTGATGATAAAGGGAAGTTTCGTGAGGATAGTTTTCAGAAAGCTTTGAATGCTCTTGTTCCAGCCAATGAAGGAGATAAAAAAAGAGAAAATGCCAAGTGGCAGAAGGGTCTTGTTGTTGGCAAATCTGGTGAGGATAGTGACATATTCAAGATGGTTAAAATGATTATCCAGCGGCAGTATGATCCTGTAATATGTTTCAGTTTCAGCAAAAGAGAATGTGAATTTCTAGCAATGCAGGTATGTTTTCTGTGTATTTTGCTGAAGCGGATAATCCTTAGATGGTTATATTGCTGTAATGTGAGGTTGGCAAACCAGCGTACGAATTTCCTGATTTCTTCTCTATTATACCCCCTCTTCACCTGGTTCAGAGAGGAGACCATGACATTCCGTACTGTAGAAGTATATATTTTTTCCCACTTTTAAACCAGCTATCTGTGTGAGAGTATATGGAATTTTTATTTGTTGGCACATGAGAATATTTTGTTCTGTCTAAAAACACCAGTGGTTCTTGGGTTAAAAGGCTAACTATTCTGCCTTTTGAATATGGATTAGATGGCTAAAATGGATCTAAACAATGATGATGAGAAGGTGAATATTGAAACTATTTTCTGGAGTGCAATGGACATGTTGTCGGATGATGATAAAAAGCTGCCTCAGGTGAGCATCTTATATTTACTTTTGATAAGTCGTATCGCTGAGATTTATTATGTGGTTACAGTGAGGCACTGGGATACTCTTCCAACTTATTACAGTTTCTACTTTCTGCCAATGTTCTCTTTCTCCATATTTCCCTGGTATCAGGGGTTGCAGTTGGTTCAGTTATGGGAAAAGATTATTGTTTCATATTTTAGATCTATGGAGGAGTACTTTTTAATAACTGATTTCTATATTTGAAATTGCAGGTTTCAAATATGCTTCCTCTATTGAAACGTGGAATTGGTGTGCATCATTCTGGTTTGCTTCCTATATTGAAAGAAGTGATTGAAATCCTGTTCCAAGAAGGATTCATCAAGGTTGGAGAAAAAATTTCAGTAATTGCTTCAAATAATTAATCCTATGAGGAGAAGGATTTTATTGGTCAACTTGACTTGATTCACTCCTAGAAGAAGTTGGTTAACTTTATATTTGCTTTTAAAGATCTACTTGTCTTGTGTCCTGAAATTTTGCTGCAGTTGTGGAGTAGATGAGAATGCTCAAAATATGTGAACTTATTAATCCTCTAATAAAGTACTACTATCTCTACTATGTGACAGAATGATGCTTGGTTTTTTATCTCTTTAGTTTTTTCCTTCAGATTTGTATATATTATCTCTTCTGTTTTTTTCTTCAGATTTGTTTACCTCATCTTTAAGTACTTCTGAAGTCGTAGATACACAAATTCTTACACATGCATAGTTTGCACCTATGTATATTCCTCTGTAAGAGGCTCTTCTAAGCTCAATTCTAATCATGTTTATATGATTTTCTTGTAGTGTTTGTTTGCCACAGAGACCTTCAGTATAGGGTTGAACATGCCTGCAAAAACTGTTGTCTTCACAAATGTTCGTAAATTTGATGGAGACAAGTTTAGGTGGTTATCCAGTGGTGAGTATATTCAGATGAGTGGTCGTGCTGGTCGTCGGGGGATTGATGATCGTGGGATCTGCATCCTTATGGTTGATGAGAAGATTGAACCTTCTACAGCTAAATTCATGCTAAAAGGAAGTGCTGATGCATTAAACAGGTGCCACTTTTGAATTCTCATTTAAGTCGAGACTCTTTTGAAAAAAATTATCTTTCTTTTTCTTCGGAAGATCAGAAATTTGTTCTCCTTTTTCCCATCTTAAGAAGTTTCAACGTATAGGGAAAAAAGATAAGAGAAGGCAAATAGTGCATTGATGACAAATGTACTTCTATTTGGCACCACTGAAAAATGAATAATTGGTTAAATAAATGAGTATGGCCGTGTAGAGGGGCGAGCTCATTATCCACCGAATTTTAAAGTGTGGCACTAGCCCCCGGGGTTTCTTGGTGAACAAAAAATAAAAAATGAATAAAGCCGTTTTATCATTGTCTGATGGCCCCCCCCCCCCAAAAAAAAAAAGTAGTTTTATCATCGTATGCAACTTTCAACTTTGTATTTGACTCCTATTTTGTGTATCAGTGCCTTCCATTTAAGCTATAACATGCTTTTAAATCAAATACGATCTGAAGACGGTCATCCTGAAAATCTGCTCCGTAACTCATTTTATCAATTTCAAGCAGATCGTGCGCTTCCTGATCTTGAGGTTTGTCACTTTTACTCGATTTTTAAAAAAAAAATATCAAAGTCAATTAAATCAACTCTGGGCTCTCTCTATCTCTCTCTCTGAAGTTCTTCTGGGATTTACTTTTCCTTTTCTTGCCAGAAACAAGCAAAAATTCTTGAAGAGGAGAGAAACTCAATTGTGATTGAAGAAGAAGACAGCCTTGAGAGATATTATAGTCTGCTAGAACAATATAAGAGCTTGAAGAGGGATGTACATGACATTGTTTTTTCTCCAAAATATACCTTACCTTTCCTGCAGCCTGGTAGGCTTGTATGCATTGAGTGTACAAAGGTTGATGTTGATGTTCCAACCTTCTCCACCAATGAAGAGGTCACATGGGGAGTAATAATTAATTTTGAAAGGGTGAAAGGGCTTTCTGAAGGTGAGGATTTAATTCAACATCAGTTGAGTTCTTTTGTTAGTCAGTTCCATAACCTTTAGTTCAATGTTCATGTTCAGATGATGCAAACAAAAAGCCGGAGGACGCGAACTATACAGTAGATGTACTCACAAGATGTATAGTGCAAAAGGATGAGGTTGGTAAAAAGACAATTAAAATTGTCCGGTTGAAGGATGCTGGGGAACCAGCTGTTGTCTCTCTTCCTTTATCCCAGGTAGGCTCCTTGGGCTTATTAATTGGCTGCTAGGAAATCTGATAATGAGTATTAGATTTAGTAATTTAAGATGATCAATTGCGACAAGAGTCTTGAAAGTGTACCAAGCCTTCATGTGTGTTTTAATAGGATAACTTCGAACTTAAACAACCAAGGGTGTGGCGTAACATTCAGTGAAGTGGGATGAAAACTATGAAAAACTGGGGTAAATCCCAGTAGAAAGGAGGAAGTCCAAGAATTAAGAGAACACCATTAATGGACCCTAACAACAAGAAAAGGGTGGGGATTTGGTGGAGCACCTTCAGTGCTTGCATTTGCCGCCTTCTGCTTGTGAATATGCGTTGATTTTCATAGATTTTGAAGATCTTTTTTCATCTGTTCATATGTTGCATGTATCTTCTATATGGTAGCCGGTAGGTCATGAAAGAAATATAGAATCAGTCGATGACGTACATTAATGGTCTTTTACACTGACAATTGTGCTACTTAAATGTGTGCTTCTTGTTCCACTTGTGTGGCTTAGCTAATGTATTTCCTGCTAAACAATTTATTGACAGATTGATAGTTTGAGCAGTGTCCGTCTTGTGATACCAAAGGACCTTTTGCCTTCGGAAGTTCGAGAAAATACACTAAAGAAGGTTTCTGAAGTTCTCAATAGATTTTCAAAAGAGGGCATGCCTCTGTTGCACCCAGAAGATGACATGAAGGTCAGAAACAGTCTCTGCCTCTCTCTCCTATTTGCTGATATATTAGCTTGGTGTTCATTCTATGCATGTTTTGCAGGTTCAAAGTAGCTCGTACAGGAAGGCTTCAAGTAGGATAGAGGCATTGGAGAGTCTGTTTGAAGAGAATGAAGTTGCGAAATCTCCCCTTATAAAAGAGAAGCTTAAGGTTTTGCATAAGAAGAAAGAACTTACTAGCAAAATCAAATCAATCAAGAGAACATTGCGTACTTCAACTGTCTTAGCTTTCAAAGATGAACTTAAAGCAAGGAAACGAGCTCTTAGAAGACTCAGGTAAATTTACTGATCTTATCGATCTCATGTTGTCTTTGCTGACTGGCTCTGTTTCTTCTTTGAAGTTGTGCTGTGTTGGCTATTGCATCTGTCAAAATTAGAGGAGTATACATGCTGTAAATACAATACATGCTGTAAATATTGTATTGCTCTTATATCTTACTGATACCTTTCTATTGTTGAACTGCTTCATCTTTTTTCTTTTTCTTCTCTCTTTTCTACTTCAGAATTATATTGCCAATTTGTTTTGCCCTTTCTACGGTGTAGTAACACACAAAATGTTTCAAGTGTTGTAATAAGCCCATCACCTCCTGAATAATTACTGTAATTTTGATCCTTCCTTAGATTCGTTGTTCTTTGGTGGGTGTATTTGGCTTTGACAGTGTCGAAAATAAGCCACAAAAAATGACTTTATCTTATTTCTATGTGGTCTGGCAAATGTTTAATTTGGGACAATAATTAATGCAAGAGACCTCTAGAGAGTTATTGAACCATCTTTGTTTCTGCAACGCACTCTGGTCCCTCTGTTTGGTATTGTATTTGCTTCTTCATCATGTTCACTGTTCTCATGGTTTCTTGCTAGGGAATTCTTGTGTTCTTTATGATTTTGATATTTTGGTTTGCACGAAAATGCTTATAAGGTTGAGAGTTATGCAGATACATCAGGGATGACATTGTGGAGCAGAAAGGGAAGGTAGCCAGCGAAATCAGCAGTGCAGATGAGTTGACCTTGACTGAATTGATGTTGAATGGGACCTTTAGAAATATTAAAGTGGAGGAGATGGTCTCTCTTCTCTCTTGTTTTGTGTGGCAAGAAAAGCTTCAGGATGCTCAAATGCCTCGGGAAGAGCTTGGGTTGCTCTTTGCACAATTGCAGGATATAGCTCGGAAGGTGGCAAAAGTTCAGCTCGAGAGCAAGGTATGCTCATCATGATTAAATTAAGAATTGTTTTCCCCTACTTGCTGCGTCAAAAACTAAATCACCATCAGAATGATGAACAGATACGAGAGGAGGCCAGATCTTATGCTGATAAGCTTTGATAATTATGGTATAGAATATCATAGCTGAATGAACATGTTTACTGTGTTATTATCTTTGAGTTTTTTGGGCTCAATTGAGAACATGTTTACATCAACACCGCGTTGAATCATAACATCAATTGAATTGAGAAACTAATCAATGAAGACCCTCCATATTCCACAACCAAAAGAGCAACTATTGTTGTTATGTCAAGTATAGATTTCTTGTATACCATTTTGTCTTACTCTTGTTGTGCTTCCAATAGGTCCAAATAGATGTGGAGAACTTTGTGAGTTCTTTCCGACCTGATATCATGGAGGCTGTCTATGCTTGGGCTAAAGGATCTAAGTTTTATGAGATTATGGAAATAACTCCGGTGTTTGAAGGCAGTTTAATCAGGGCTATCAGGAGATTGGAGGAAGTTCTTCAGCAACTAATACAAGCTGCAAAATCCATTGGCGATACTGTGCTTGAGGCAAAATTTGAAGAGGCTGTTACCAAGATCAAGAGGGATATTGTCTTTGCTGCATCTCTATATCTGTAGATACAAAGTTGAAGCATTTCTGTAATGCTCCATTTACAAAGGTTAGATTAGATGGGTGTGGTGCCACTAAATTACGCGCTTAAATTGTTGTAAGGTTGTTCTATATTTGTATTTTATCTAAATCGGAAACCAAATTAGCCATGACACTTTACATTTATTAGAACCGATCTTTTTTTGTTTCAGTTTTGTCGTTTTTTCAGGGGTTTTCCCCACATGAAAATTCAAATTTATTTCCTTCAATATATTGGTGCTAAAGACACTATATCTGAGATATATATGTGAGAAATCTGGCTATGAGAGATGATACAACTGTTTTATTCCTATAAATATATGTAGCATCTCTTAAAAATATTGAGAGTTTCCAGAAAGAGGTAAATGTAAAGACAAACCCAATCTTAGCTTTGTTGACTGTTGAGTCCATTATACAGCTTACTTCAACTCTTGAATATGGAAGCAAGGAAAGAAGCAGCGGAACAAATGAGCCCCAAAATTGATCACACATCCAAAAGCTCCAGCAGCTCTCTCTGTTCTTGCTTCTGCAATTACAGGTACGCCATACACTTGATTCGGAACCATATACTGTTGCGGCAAATTATCATCCGATAGTGTTGGTTTTGCTTGATTGATTTCACCAACATTATAGATGTTCTGAGAATTAGTACCACCTTGAGGTTGATTTGAATTGACTGATGTTGAACCTGAACCTTGCTCTGTTGTGAAAATTAAGTCATGATGTGGTTGCTGCTGCTCGTACTCGAACCAAGGTGGCAATGGCGGTGCTGACGGCTGAATCGGATAATTATAAGGGCAGTGATAATAGCAAGGGAGGAGAGGTGGGGGCGGTGATGGTGGTTGTTCAAGGAGAGGAGCTCTCTTTTTCTTCTTCTTTTTTGACCAGAACTTCAGCTTCTTCATGGCTTTTGTCAATTTCATAGTGTGTGCCTAGATGATTATTGTGTAAACCAAAATGGGCTAAAAAGAGGACTTGTAGAGAAATGATACTGTCCGTTTAAAAAGAGAATGATACATAAGACAGTTAATTTTTTCAAATTTCATGACCGTTGCCATTTTTTTGCCAAGTTAGCTCCACCAACTTTTTGAAAATAGTTGTAAATGTTTGTGTGCTAATCTTGGATTATTTTGCTGACCTTTTCGACTTTTGCCTATTTATTTGTTTTTGTTTACTTCAATATTTTATGGAGAGCGTCTTCCTCTCGCCCTTATATTGTGTCTTTAGTTTCAATTTATTAGACCGCACCATTTGTTAATACACCATTTGTTAGACGGCGAGTTATATATATGCATTATTTTTCTAATGAAGGATGTATACAGAGGCAGCTCAAAGAAATTGGTGGCCTAAAGTCAAATCTTTATACGAAGCCTTAATATCTAATAAAATTTTATATGTTTTCATTCTAGTTTTTTTTTTTAAAGATGGTATATGGTCATTTTGTACCTATTTTGATTCACTCTATTCTCTCAAATTTAAATAAATATTATATAAAATATATATACTAATGGTTATGACATATTTTTATGAATTCACATAATTTTATAATCTCAATTTTATACCATTAAGTAAATGTAAAACTAATTTCATACATTTAGAATTATTTAAGTTCATTTTGAAGCAAAATAATGGTATAATAAACTCTAAAAGAGACTTCGTTGAAAAATCATTATAGTTCACTTGGTTGACTATCTGAATTTTCACTTTGTCAGTGAGGATTCGATTCTCACTTATATATATATCTATATATATATATCTTTAATTCATGAGAAGATATATAATTAGATATAATTATACGAAACTTTTTTTTTTTGAAACTTGTAGTCTGAAATAAATTATAGAAATTTTTTTAGCAATAAATTATTTTATTAATGTTAAAACAAGAGGTTTAAGATCAATTTCTTTTTATTAAATATGAAAATACATCATTTTTTAGTAAAAACTAAAAATTAAAAAATCACATAAATGAAAATAAAAAGAGTAAAATTTGAATGATATTTTAGTAACTTTTATCACATTTTAAGGAAAAAATATAACATTTAATGTCTTTTTATTTATACTTTTATAAAATTAAAATTAAAATTTTGAGTCGTTGAATTTTGAGGGTCCTAAAGCACTTGCTTTAGTGGCTTCCCCTCCGGCCGGCGCGGAAGGTATATGTACTATAAATCGCAAAGTTAAAGGGATATATTTGCCCCTCTTTCCCTTAACATGGAATACAACTACTTATACCAAGATTATTTCTGGCCAATGGTTTATTTGACAAAAGGACCTGATAAGTCTTAGAATAAACAACTTTTGCCTTTAAAAAATGGAGATATTCAATATAAAACCAAAGTAAAGAAAATGTAAATTAACTCAATATTCAACAATTAATACAAAAAGATGATTATCAACAAAGCCCATCACAAAAAAGCAAAATTAAGTTTGTAGGTCAGAAAACATGAAATAAAATCATAGAAGCAAGACCCAACAATATTTTGATGCTTGTAGTGATCCCCATTGAGTTGTCAGCAGAAGTTGATACTCCTGAAACCAAGAATACAAATCAGAATCAAATACTAGATCATTGAACTCAAGAGAAGCTGTTGTTAGGTACTAACCTTTAAGACATCCCATGTAATTAACAGGCTGTCCACATTTAGCAGGCAACATTTGTGCCTCATTGACATCAATCCCAGCTTGCTCTGCTGCTTTGCTCCCTTTAATACTTACCATTTGACACAAACATTCAGGCATTTCTTTTATCACTTCTTTTAATGGATTGCAACAACTTTCTGGTGGATTCCCTTTTCCTCTATTTAAAAAATTCATACATGGAAGTAACCTACTCATACATGATGAATCCCTATTTTGACACAATCCTTGTTCCACCATTACTCCAAAAAACAATACTATCAACAGCATCATAATAGATAATTTCATCTCCATTAGCTTTTCTTCTTTGATTTTCTTGGCTACATGTAGAGTTTATTTATATACTTCTTTGTTGGAGTTGTTGATCTAACAGTGTCTTCAAAAATTTGACTTTTAAAATATAGTTAAGATAAGTTGAGCTACTTACTTGTACACATTTTCTTTATTCATTTTTTCCATCCTCACGTTTGACCTTACCACAAAAAAATTGGTAAATTAGATTAGAAGATTTAATGATGGACGATGATGGCACATAATTTACACCGAGAGACACGTTACTTAAAATAATTACAAAAAAAATAACCCTTGTGGTATAGGCATGTATAGTTAGTATATATTTGTGTATCATAATGTATATTTAGTGTATAGGTCATGTATAAGTAATATACATTGTATAGTAGTGTATACTTTCTATAACTTTTGACAAACTATATTGTATAGTCACGTATACTTTCTATATATGTAATTTTCCCTATTAATTTTTCGGTACTTATTATAAGTAACTGAATTGATTTTTCGATAGTTATTCCAAATTTTGTAATTAACTATATCTCATTTTCAAAGGTAATTATTTGTAATTGAAAAATTAAAGCTAAGGAGGTCTAATATTAGCTATTTCTGAAAGGGGTTATGTTCATAAATACCCCTTTTAGCGGATGGTCTTGATAAAATGCCCCTAATAAGGTTGGTTTTGCAAAAATACCCTTCAGTCCTTTAAAAATATATTTTTGGACAAAATTGTCCCTCAGCTATAAGGTCTCATTATTTTACGCCAGACCTGCCTTATGGGCAAGAGTTTCGTTAATTTACCTTTGTAGACCTGCCTTATGGGCAAGGATTTACACTACTTTTTTTTTCTTTTTTATTCCTTTCATTTTTTTTGGTTAGTATTTTATTTCTTTTCTTTATTTCTTTCTTTTTCTCTTTTATTTTTTTCTTATGTTTATTTTTTCTTTCTTT